>PVKE010007520.1:0-50451 GCA_004027555.1 Craseonycteris thonglongyai
GATTTATTGCTTTGAGAGAAAGAGAGCCGGGCTCGGGGTTGGGGGGGAGGGGAGGCAGGCGAGTGGGGAGTAGGGAGGGGGGAATCAAATATATGGTGATGGAAAGAGCTGATTCTGGGTGGTGAGCACATACTGCAATGTATAGACAATGTAAAGAACTGTGTGCACCTGGAAACAATGTAATTGTTATCAATCATTGTCACCCCAATAAATTTAACAATTAAAAAAAATTCTTTGTACTATTTCAAAGTAATATTTTAGAATTACCATATGATTCAGCAATTCGATGTGTAAATCCAAGAAAATTCAAACGTTCATATAATGATGTACATTAATATATAAGCATAATTTATAGTAATCAAAAACAGAAGCAACCCAAAATTTCATCAACTGATAATTTGATAAATATGTGTATTATCCATGCAATGGAATATTATTCAACATGAAAAGGAATGTACTGATAATATGAGTATGTCATAATAAAGGTACACCTTGAAAATATGCTTAATGAATGGAGACCTACACAAATGGTCACATATTACTGATAATACTTATAGGAAATGACCAGAATAGGCAAATTCACAGAAACAGAATGTTGCCTAGCTGTATTCAGAGAATGAAGCGAGGAAATGGAGACAGTAGCTTCTAATGAAATGGGTATGGGGTTTCTTTTTAAGGTGAAAAAAAATTTTGTCTGGAATCAGATGGTGGTAATAGGCGCATACAACATTGTGAAAATGAAAACCTTGTTAAATGTACACTTTAAAATGGTAAAATTTATGGTGTGAATTATATCTCCAACTAAAAAACTGAACTTCATTGTTTAATTCCAGAATTTTAGGATAAAGTATGCAATTTTTTTCTACTTTGGAGGTTTTCAAATTTATGTGGTTGATTTTATCATTCATAACATAATTTATTAATTCTTTAGAAATGATTGCTTGTATAGCCTTTATTATGGTCTACTAGCAAGTGCTGATAATTTCTCACCTTATGAAAAGTTGGCTTTCTAACAATAGCAAAAGATCTTGAAAATGAATATTCTCTATGCCCCCATTTCCCCAAAAGTATAAATATTAAACATTATTTGAATTCATAAATTAAAAGAGAATTTTCAATGTTCAAGTTTTAGGATAAAAAAATTAGAGGTTACAATTAGAAGTCTTCATCCTAAATTTATTTATTTATTTATTTATCTATCTATTTATTTATTTTTTATTTTTTTAAAGGTGAAGCAGCAAAGTTTATTATGAAAAGAAAGAAGTAGAAGCTCTCTGACAAGATGGGGCACCTGAAAGTGGAAGTGTCTACTGAAAGACGGAAAGCTCTCTGACAAGAGGGGACATCTGAAACTGGAATGCCCCTATATTTTCTATATTTCTGTTTATAGTAAAGAAAGCATTTACTTGCAAAAGTCAAACATAGATACAATTTATAGCACTATACAAACCTATCCTTATAGGTTATTACAACCAGGCTATTAATAAAACAAAATGATGAGTCCACATTGTAAATATGACAAATGTTGCATGCTAATTTTCCACAAAATTGTACCAACTAATATCCAGCTGAAGGCATTCTAGAGTCCAATCAGCTGGTATAAAATAATAACAGTCAAAAGAGGAAAATTCTGAAAGACCTACAGTTTTTAGTTAGAAAATGATAACCAAATTTAGAATAATATAAAATATTATAACCTAAGCTGAAAAGTAGGTATCAATTTGAAGTTCCATTTTCCTGGCAATTATCAATCACCTCCTAAGAATGTTTAAATGCTTAAAGTGTCTCCACAAGTTTCTGCCTTCCATGCAAAGCAACAACAAAATCTCATCCCTTACTGCTTCCTTACACAAATCTGGAATTCCAGCTAAGTATGTCTTTTAGCAGGAGTCCAAGGAGTCCAAGGAGTCTAAAAATTCAGATAAATATAGGAGCCATGAACTAAGGCCTGGAGATTACAAAATGGTGAGGACCGTTTTAAATTCTGAAGTGCAAAGCCAGGCAAAGGAAGCAAATATCATTCAGAAAAAGCAGATTGTGCTAACGTGGATATCCAATCCTAAGATTATGAAAGTATATATTTAAGGTGTCTCATCATTGAAATACTTTAGGAAAACAATAAAATGACCAGAAAGCTATATGGCTAAATTTAAAAAAATCTGTATGTTTTACACATAAGTTAAAAAAGAAAAAGAGAAATACTGATTTGGGAGTATAGAAAGCAATAAGAAAGAAGGCAAAATAATAGAAGTAAAAAGGAGAAAGTGTCAAAAATGTTTTTAAATATCACTGCAATATGTATACCTACTGTTTTAAAATAAAACTTGAGTTGTATTGTTATTTCTAGCAATTAAATACTTTTAGTTATATTATATTGAAGGACATTTTAAATGATTTTCTATTAAACACAAATATATAAAAGTGAAGAAAAATTGGTTTTACATTCTTGTGTGTGTTAAAAATATGCAGGTGATTTTAATACTCCAATTTTTAGGTTAGTGCTGGCAGCCAGCAGTTGGAATTGACATGCGAGAGTTCTTCTAAGTCCCCGATGCTAGCTGCCAACTGCCTTTTTGTTCTTGTTTCCTTGGAAACAGAGGTTGGTTTCATGAAAACAAGGTAAGTACAACTTTTACAGGAGAGAAATGGAACACTCCTTTGTCAGCTTGCTGGCTGATACCTGTAAGTACAACTCTCCAGAAAACACTGAAATTGGAAGCTAGTTGAGGCACAAAAGAGTTTATGGCAAAACATTAATACACATATTCTTCCTATTTAAATTTAACGTGGAAAATGGCTGAATATAATATTCAAAATTATCAAAGTTAAAACCAACAGTTTACCAATTACAAAGACACTTGGACTTAGAATGAAAAAATACGAGATACAGCATTCCTAACAATGCAATGCCTTTAAATTTTCAATAGTGCTAAATAGACTATTATTTGAGCAATATTCCGGGTTAACAGTTAGCAGATATGACATAGTTATAAACTGGCAAAAATGACTTTCCTGCCATAATTTGGGGGGAGGTAAGGATGAGAAAAAGTGAAAGGAGACAATTTTCTCCCAGAAATGTTTTTTAAAAGTTCTTCTGGTGATTTTTATTGGCCTCATCTCCTCTGCCTTTAAAAATCACTGATGTTATCATACCACGTAAGTTGGGGAGAAAAGGACACCAAGGCACAGAAAGATAAGTTATTCACATGAAACTTGAAAACTAGCTAATGACGAGTCAGAAATAGAGAACCTACACAGCTCTGTCTTGTCTTCAAACACATTTCCATTTTATAGTGTCATAGTTTGCTGCCATTGTAATAACTTCAAAATTCTCTCATTTTATTTTTCTATAAGCATCAACTGATTATACAAAAATTTTAATCATGGTTTATAAGGACCCTTTATAGAATATAAAATTTATACAGTGACCCATTGAAAGTCAACAGTTACTCTTTTTTTAATGTCATAATTAATTTATTCATGTACACATCGTAAACTGGAAATATCGCAAAATTTAGAAAAAAAGAATCTCATTTAAAAAAGTTTTTAACTTAATCAGAGATGATATTTTTGTTTTAGTTTCAACAACAGTTTTTATTTAGAAAAAGTTTACCTTTTAAGAGCTGAACCATATTGTGTGGAGATTCTTTGTATCACTGAATGGATTATAGGGCAAAACAAAGGCTGTAAAAGCCCATGGCTACATCTGTTACCTGTTTAGGTGTCTTAAAACATATTTACATTTTTAAAACTGGAACTCTTTTGCCTCTATTACAGTCATGACTTGGTAAATTGTTGGTGTTGTCTGATATTTTAAGGAAAACCTGTCTCTTTAAAATCATGACAAAACCCAGAACTCAAAAAGCTAATTTCTATTTCAGTGAATCAAAGAACGGTGATTAAAAACAAGGTTCTGTCAATGATGTTCTATCACAGACTTCATGTTTCCCATCACACTACATATGGTCCAATTGTTTATAGATTACAAAAAAAATCCCTGCTCAGATGTTAAAACAAGATGTTTTCTTCACTTTCAAATGGCAGGCTGACTGCCAATTTTTAGAATTAGTTATTCTGTGCAAAGAAAAAAAGAAGTTTAATTATCACAATTTCTTATGTTTGGACATTCTCTGTGATGGGCTATCAACCTCTAAGCACTGACAGGAATGAACTCTGGTCCATGACATGGGGGAAGGCTCTTGGGAAGACAGCTCTTTGTAAGGGAGAGGGAATTGCAAAATAAGGAGGGCAAAGCATCTTCGCCAGAAATAGGTATGGCAACATCAAGGCAAACCAGCCACCTGCCAGAGACATTTCCCTATGGCACCGTCTGGCAGGCAGTATCTCACAGTGTTGAACAATAGTGCTGCACACACTGTGAATGTACCTATCAATGGGTTGCTGATTCTTTAAAAAGACTTGCTGATGGAGGTACAGTGATTATGGCAGATCAACAAACTGTTGGTAGAAAGACTCAGGTTCAGATGCTACATCCCTGATATTTCATGAGGTCACTGTTGGTGTTCTCATACCTTAAGAGTATATTGTAATAGTATTTTGGAAGTTGAAGAAAAGATACTAAAGAACTTATATGTTAGAATTTGATGTAATATATATTTCAATATCCATACTCCCAAGTACTCCCCAAATTCCTAGCTTTGCATATAATAGTTGATTTAAAAATTATTATTGGATAAATAATACATCCTGAACAAAACATACGGCTGCAGGATCAAATATAGCCGGTTGACTTAAGGAAAGGAATTTTAAGTAAATTATTTTATCCCATTTTAGTTTTTAATAGAAATCTGTATTATGAACAAGAGTTTTAAAAATTACCTGAGACAATACTGATAAATATGTGTTTCAGAATGAGTTGTGCCATTGTGTTTGGTGGAGCTTCCTTTATGTTTCATGATGTCTCTATTTACAGGTGGAAAGCAGGAAGCAAATGGATGCCAACTCTTTGAGGTTTGTCTACACCTGGGTGATGTTATTCAAAGATTTCACCAATGGATAAAATGCTTTTGTTTGTTAGTTAAAACCTGTAATTCAAGACTCTTTAGCAACCTCTGGGGGTGTGTATCTCATTAAAAATTATGTAAAAACTAGTAATAGTTTAACAGTTGTAAAATACATGTGTGCGCGCCTGTGGTGCGGGGAGGGGGCATTCAAATGGTAATAGAATACTCGAAATGAAATGTCTCCACCTAATCTCTAGTCCTGCTCTCAAGAGTAACATTGTATCCTGTCACTATTCTAAATAACAGGTGTACTTGTCTACATTTTGATTTATTATTGTTAGTCTAAATCAATTTGCTTTCCTCTAGAAAAAAATTCAGAAATTTTCTCAAACATGCTTTTTTCTCTTCCACACCTACATTTTTTTTATTATCATTTTTCTTTCTGCGGAAATTTCCATTTCAAATTACTTTGAGTGAATTTTGTTACTTAACATATGCAGTAATATCTCCTAATACAAATCTAAAATATTAGATAAGACTTATCTTCTTTGATGCTTACTTTGATCTGTACAAAGAAATATGAAGCTGTGACAGAACAATGACAACAAATTTCTCTCTGGTCAAAAGTCTCTCTAGTACAGCATGTATGTCCATACAATATAATATTATAGGATGCATACAATTCATTTTTGAAATTGAGACCAGTTAGAACTAGCATTTACTTTTCACATGGGACTTAACCCTTTTTTCAGGTTATGTATAATACATACAAAATGGAAACTGGCTCAAAATTAAACTGACCTAATAAAAACAAGAAATTCATGCCATTTTTATATTGTTTCATTTATTCATTCATTAAATCTTTATTCATTTAGAACCAGGAATTATAAATACTTACAAGTTTAAGAACCATATCTTACTCTAAAGACTTTTACTCTGTAGTAGAAAGATCATTTGTCAGTCCCCAAACATCAATTCTTAAGCCAAAGCAAGTAGTTTGATCAAATACCGAATCACTTCTATAGCTGCTACCCCTAATGCCTTCCTAAATTTGCAGGCTGTGGAGAAAAAAGAACCCTCATACACTGTTGGTGGGAATGTAAACCAGTACCACCATGTGGAAGGCAGTATGAAAATTCCTTAAAAAGTTAGGAATGGAATTGCCATATGACCCAGCCACCCCTCTTCTGGGTATCTACCCAAAAAACCTGAAAACCTTAATTTGCAAAGATATATGTACCCCAATGTTCATTACAGCACTGTTAACAGTGGCCAAGTCGTGGAAACAACCAAAGTGTCCTTTGATAGATGACTGGATAAAAAAGTTGTGGTACATTTAACAATGGAATATTACTCAGCAATAAGAAAAAATGAAACCCAGCAACTTGTGACAACATGGGTGAATCTTGAAAACATCTTATTAAGTGAAATAAGTCAGACTGAAAGAATAAGAAACATATGACCTCACTCATAGGTAGAATATAAAACTGAAAGAAACAAAAACTCATGGACACAGTCGGTGCTTTGGCGGTTGCCTGAGGGTGGGCATGGGGGGTGGGTGAGGAGGGATGGCTGGAGGGGCATGGGTAGCGGGTATTAAATTTTAAATAAATGAATAAATAAATAAATAAGGAAGAAAGTAAAGTGCTTTCTCAAAAGTTCTAGAACAAGCATGTTCAAACTGTAGCCCAGGATGGCTCTGAATTAGGTTAACAAAAATTCTTAAAACATTATGAGATTTTTTTGTGACTTTTTTTTTTTTTTTTTTTTTAGCTCATCAGCTATTGTTAGTGTCAGTATATTTTATGTGTGGACCAAGACAATCCTTCTTCCACTGTGGTCCATGGAAGCCAAAAGTTTGGACATGGCTGATCTAGAAGGAATTAAATTTCATTAATGGAGACATTTTTCTCTTAAAATAGTTGCTAATACTTATTTTCTCACATTTAAAAATATATTTTTTAAGAAGTTGCTAACTCAATGTCATAATTGCAGAAACTTAAAATATGATCTGACTCTTAGGTTTATTAATGTAAGTTTCATTAAGAATCTCCTTTATTCTAAAATATTAAACCTAATTAACCAAAACAAAAGTATTTGGTATGCTAAATATGATACTGATTGCAGTCTGTCTACCAGGCGTCCTCAAATTTTTTAAACAGGGGGCCAGTTCACTGTCCCTCAGACCGTTGGAGGGCCAGACTGTGGGCCCAGGATGAGTCGGCTGCTAAGCAGGACAGGCAGCGGCAGCAAAAACACCCGGCAGGGCGGATAAATGTTTTCAGCGGGCCGCACGTGGGGTAGTTTGAGGACCCCTAGTAGACCATGAAGCCATGACTAGCAAACTCGTGCCAGAATTTTTTCTAAAGATTTATTTTATTGTTTTTGACAAAGACAAAGAGAGACAGAGATAAGGGGGAGGGCCCAGAGCAGTCACCACAGCTGCACATTATCAGTTTTTGATATGATTTTGTTCCACATGAGTGGGCCACAGGGCAGGAACCAGGCCAGGACCTCCCACATGGGAGGCATGCCCGCTCAAGCCAGGGGCTGAACCAGGGGGTGAGAACAAACTGGGGGGCTTCTGCATAGGAAGCACACCCGGTTCAGCATACAGGTCCACATGGGCTGGAGCTGAGACTCATTCCCTGGTCCCCAGGGCTGCAAAGCAAGTACTCAACCCGCTGAGCCATTCCAGCTTCCCCCATGCTTGAATTTTTTATTTTATCTCTTAAAAAAGTAAACAGAAAATAGATGTTTAAAATGCTTTACTGAATGAATAGATGTGAGCTGAGCAAGGACTCAGGAAACCTAGTTTGATTAAAATTCCAACTCAACTTTAAGTAACTTTGGATTCTCAGCCCTGTTAACCTCATTTGTAGGGTAAGATGTATTGTCAAATATCATTTAATTGTAGCATATTTTATGTATGCTTCCTATGTACTGTTGAAGACAAGAACTTAATGATTCAAAGGTATAAGAACAATCCCAGCCCTCCAATATTTTCATTTTAGAGCCAACATTTCTACCTGTGATAGTACTAACATTGAGAAAATAAACCAGAGTAAACTCTAATAAATATCATGTGCATATTTTATGTATTCATTCTTTCATTTCCCAAATATATATGAATAATTTGTTGTGTGACAAGTATCCTACTAAGTTCCAGGCACACAATTTAAATTATTATGATGTCAGACTCACTCACCAATATATAGTGATCAGAGACATTACTATAGAGTAGGCCATTATACAGAACTGAATTTGTAATTGAAGCAGGTGAGAGTGAGTTTGAGGCAGAGTAAATAACATAAAGAAACATTATAGAGTTTGAACAGAGCCAAACCCAGGGGATAAATAAAAGACCTTTTATCCTAGGCATTGACATTAAATATTATATATGTTCAATTTTTTCTTGTTGAGAAAAATAACCCTTATTTCAAATGATACCTTGCATAGTCATTTATTATTATCTAAAACATATTCAATAAGATTATGCTGATGAAATATCAATTTTAAGCAAAAAATTCTTAAAATGTCTATTTTACAGTTATTAAATAGCAGTAAGAAAGCTATTTTAACAAACTCAATAATCTGGAAGCTGGAATTGTTTTCATATATCACTCTTAATAGCCAATATATTTCTTTTAAATGATTAATTTTAGTGAGGTTAAAAATAGGAAAAAAAAGGTCTTCAAGCTGACCTCTGTCTCATTAAGATGGTGGAGAGGGTAACTGCTGTTACTATCATCATATCAAAATTATAATTAAGTTACAGAATAACCGTCATTGAGAACTACCTGAAAATTAGCAGAACAGAACTCCTATAACTAAGGATATAAAGAAGAAGCCACATCAAGACTAGTAGGATTGATGAAGATGTTGAATGGACTGAGTGCAATACCTAGGTTGCAGAGATCTCTCCAAGGAGCAAAGAGTCCCAACTCCATACCAGGCTCCCCAGCACAGTGCTTCAGTGAGAGGAAAGACATTATAACATCTGGCTATAAAAACTTGTGAGGGTTGTTGTTGAATGTGACAGAGGGCTGCTGAAAACCTAGGTACCACAAGTCTCAAAGGGTCAGTGTACATATTCATTTGACCACAAACTCACTCATTCCCTCTCAGCTTCAATGATGCGGCAGAAGCTCAAACAAACAAACAAAAAAACAAAACAGCTTCAGGGCAAGGGATGGAGGAGCAGCTGTCTCCAGGACAGCTCAGCATTCTTTCATCTTCAATTTGTTCCCTAACCCAGCCTGTAGACACAGGTGAGCACCAAATCCTCATCTTGATGATTTCCTGAGACCCTGCCCCAAACAACTCACTCATTGCCCCAAACCTCTTTCATTAGGAGTTCCTAATAAGCAGCTAGCCATGGTCTATGCTGCTAACTTTTCCTAAAATCTCTCAAAGGTCTAAAAGCCCCAAACAAATAGTGTCTGGGAGAAAAGCGCTCGGTACCTCTTGCTAAGTGGTCCCAAGCACAGCACTAATACCAGCCAGCTGTGAGTCACAGGATAACCTCTTTCAGTTGCCTCCAAGTCCAGAGAAAGTGGCTACCAAATGCAGATTACTTCGTAGCTCCTACCAGGTGGCCTGAGGCTGGACAAAGGCAGCAGCTGACCTTGAACTGCACTGCAGCCTCTTTCAAGAGGTCCCAGAACTGACACTTACAGTTTAGCTCCAGACCACAACAGAGCATCACCAAATTAGTGAAACAAACAGTTTTACTGGCAGCCAACAGAGCATCACTAAAGCAATGCTGCTCCATGGGGTGAGTCCAACACACAAAAGTTCATCCACTGTCGTCATGGCCATTCCTCACAACCAGTTAGCCTGACCAGCCATTCCACCTACTAGTGAGCTAACAGCAATCAAGGACAATTACAACACAAAGGAACACAGAATCTTCACAAGGGACATCCCCATATGATCTGGTTCAGGTGACCAAGGAGAGTGTTCCACTGGGCCCCACGGAAAACATACTACATAAGGCCACTATGCCAAGACTGGAAGTTATAGATCTATACAATAAGTAGAAATAAACAGAGAGCCAGTTAAAATGAGTCATAAAACAAAAATTATGTCCCAAATGAAAGAACAGGATAAAACTGTAGGGGTGGGGGGGGGACTCCCAGATACAGAGCTCAAAACACTGATTATAACCATGCTCAATGAACTTAGGTGAAATAATAGAACTCAGTGAGAACTTAAAGAAATAGAAACTATATTAAAAAAATACAGTAAAAAATGAAAACAATACCTGAAATGAAGAGTAAATTCGGTGAACTCAATGGCCGACCACTGGACTAGATGAAGCAGAGAACTGAATTAGTGACTTGGAAGACAAGGTAGCACAAAGTAACCAATCAGAACAGCAAAAAGGAAAAAAATAATATTTAAAGGTAATAGTTTAAGTGACTTCTGGGACAACATCAAGCATAACAACATCATATGGGGTACCAGAAAGAAGAAAAAGAGCAAGGGATTTAAAACCTGTTTGAAGAGATAATGATGGAAACCTTCCCTAACATGTTGAAGGAAATAGACATACAAGTCCAGGAATCTCAGAGAGTTCAGTTCCCAACAAGATGAACCCAGAGAGGCCCACTCCAAGGTACATCATAATTAAAATGACAAAGTTTAAAGACAAAGAAAAAGTCCCTTTGGCAAGAAATAGTAAAGGGAAGAAGAAGAAGGAGGAGGAATGAATGATAAAATGGCAATGAATATGTGCCCATTAATAATTACTTTAATAGTAAATAGATTAAATACTCCAATGAAAAGATATAGGATGGCTGAATCAATTAAAAAAAGACAAGACTCATACATATCATTCCTGTAATAGATCCACTTCAGATCAAAAGACACACAAAAACTGAAAGTAAAGGAATGGGAGAAAATATTTCATGGAAATGGAAATAAAGAAATAGCTGGGGTAACAATACTTATATCAGACAAAATAGACTTTAAAACAAGGGCTGTATAAGGGACAAAGAAGGGGCATTTAATAATGTAAAGGGATCAATCCAACTAGAGAATAATAACTCAGAAACATCTACATATTCAATGTAGGAGCACCTAAATATATAAAGCCAATATTGATAGAGATAACGAAGAGATTGACAGCAATGCAGTAATAACAAAGGATTTTAACACCTCACTGACATCAGTAGATAATTATTCAGACAGAAAATCAACAAGCAAATAGTTGTCTTAAATGACAAATTAGACCAGTTAATTTAGTTGATATTTTTAGAACATTTCATCTCTAAGTATCAGAATATACATTATTTTTCAGTCCACATGGAATATTTCCCAGGACAGATTAAATGTTATGCCACAAAATAAGTCTCAATACATTTAAGAAAACTGAAATCCTATCTTCTTCCATCATAATGGTATAAAACTAGGAATCAATTATAAGAAGAAAATTAAAAAACATAAACATGTGGAGACTAAATAAGATACTATTAAACAATGAATGGCTTAACAACAAGATTAGGAAGAAATCAAAAGATAGTTGGAAACATCAACAACAAAAAGTCCCAAAATCTATGAGACACAGGTAAAGCAGTTTTAAGGAAATTTATAGCAATACAGTCCTTAAGAAACAAGAGAAATCTTTAAAAAATTAAATTAAATTAAATTAATCAAACCTTACACTAAAAGAACTAGGAAAAGAATAACAAAATCCAAAGGGAGTAGAAGGAAAGAAATAATAAAGATCAGGTGGGAAATAAATAGAGTCTAATAAAATACAATAGATAATGAAACTCAGACTTTTTGTTCTTTGAAAAGATAAACAGAAATTGTGAGCTTTTAGCTAGAAAACAGAGAGAGCCCAACTAAATAAAATCAGAAATGAAAAGGGAGAAGTAAAAATTGATACCACAGTAATATAAAGGATTATATTTTATGAAGAATTGTATGTCAACAAATTGGTCAAACTGGAAGAAATGGATGCATTTCTATAAGCATGCAATGTTCCAAGACTGAATGAAGAGAAAAAAAAAAATTTAAACAGACCAATAACTATTAATAAAATAAAATCAGTAATCAAAAAATCTCCAAAAATAAGTACTAGACTAGATAGCTCCACAGGTGAATTTTAACAAATATTCAAAGAGGAATTAACACCTATCCTCAAACTATTCCAAAAAATTCAAGCAGAGGCTAAATTACCAAGGTCACTTGACAAGAACAGCATTACTCTGATTCTAAGCAAAAAGACTTTACAAAAAAGGCTAAATTATAAGCTACTGTCTATGATGAATACAGATGCAAAAGTTCTCACAAAAATATTAACAAACTGAACCCAGCAATACAATGACAAGGTCATACACCATGATCGAGTGGGATTTATTCCTGGAATGCAAGGTTGATTCAATATCCACATATCAATTGTGATGCTCCACATAAACAAAATGAATGATAAAAATCATAATCATATTAACAGATGCAGAAAAAGTATTTGACAAAATCAAGCATCCATTTATGATAATAATCTCAGCTAAGTAGGGATACAAGCAGCATACCTCAACATAATAAATGCCAACAGCACGCCCACAGCTAACACCATATTTAATGGTGAAAAGCTAAAAGCAGTTTTCTTAACACTAAGAACAAGACAAGTATATCCATTTTCACCCCTTTTATTCAATATAGTATTGGAAGTCCCAGTCACAGCAATCAGACAAGAAAATTAAATAAAAGATATTCAAACAGAAAAGAAAAAAGTAAAACTGTCCTTATTTTCAGATGACATGATACTATATGGATAGAGCCCTAAAGATTCCACCAAAAAAACTATTATGACTGATAAATGAATTCAGTATAGTAGCAAGATGTAAGATTAGTATTCAGAATCACTTGCAATTTTACACACCAATAATGGATTATCATAAAGAAAAATTAAGAAAACAATCTATTTACAATTGCACCAAAAATAATAAAATGCTTAGAGGTAAATTTAATCAAGGAGGTAAAAAATCTATACTTGAGAAACTAGAGGATAATGAAGAATTAAAGAGAACAGAAATAAGTGGAAGGCTATACCATGTTCATGGACAGAAAGAATTAGCATTATTTAAATATCTATACTGTCCAAAACAATCTACATATTCACTGTAATGCCTATCAAAATACCAGTGGTATTTTTCCATAAAACTAGAACAAACAATTCCAAAATGTATTTGAAACCACAGAAAGACCCCAAATAGCCAAAGCATTCTTGAGATAGAAGAATGAAGTTGGAGATATCATGCTACCAGATATCAAACTATACTACCAGCAGATTGTAATGAAAACAGCATGGCACTCACATAAAAACATACACATAGTTCAATGGAATGGAACAGAGAGTTGACAAAAACCTCACACCTATATCATCAAAGGAGGTAAGAATATACAATGAGGTAAAGAAGTCTCTACAATAACTGGTGTTGGAAAAACTGGACAGATACACACAAATAATGACTCTGGATCACATTCTTATACCATAGATAAGAATAAACTCAAAATGAATCAAAGACTTAAAGGTAAGACCTGAAATCATAAAACTCTGAGAAGAAAAGCATCTCTGATATTGCTCTTAGTAATATTGCTCTTACTTTTTTGGATACGTCTCCCCCCAAAAGGGGGGGGGAGGGGAGGACAATATGAGTACATTAAAATAAACATTTCTGCACAGAAAAGGAAAAGACAGACACATTGAATGGAAAAGGTATTTGCCAATTATACATCCGATAAGAAGTTAACATCTAAAATATATAAGGTACTCGTACAACTTAACATCAAAAGAGCAAACAATTTAATTAAAAAATGGGCAGAGGGCCTGAATAGATAATTCTCCAAAGGGACATGAAAATGCCCAACATCACTAACATTGAAAAGATGCAAATCAAAGAGACCACCTCACACTTTTCAGAATGGGTATAATCAATAAATCAACAAACAACACGTGTCAGCAAGATGTGGAGAAAAGGGAAACCCTTGTGCAGTCCTGTGGGACTGTAAATTGGTAAACTCTTTATGGAACATAGTATGGAGATTTCTCAGAAAATTAAATATAGAACTGCCATATAATCCAGCAGTCTAACTTCTGGATATCTATCCAAAGCAATCCAATTTAAATAGGATTAAAAAAGACATATGCACTCCTATGTTTATTGTAGCATTATGCAATAGTCAATATATGGAAGCAAGGTCTCAGGTTCTATTCTGGCCCTGGCCCGTGCAAACCCATATACTGAACTGTGGCACAACTGGTAACTGCTGGGATGGCTGGTGGCAAAGCTTCTCGCCTTCTGTGTGGGAAGCCCCCAGTTCAGTTTCCGCCCCACGTGGCCCCATATTTGCCTGTGTGGAATGAAACCATGACACATCTAATGATGTACAACTATGAAGACTGCTCTGGGCCCTCCTCTCTGTCTCTTACCTTCTGTCAAACAATAAAAAATAAATCTAAAAAAAAAATGCATGTATAAAAAAGATGTGTAACATATATACAATAAACTATTCCTCAGCCATAAAAAAATAACAAAACCTTGTCATTTGTGTCAACTGAATGAACTTGGTGGATATTATGCTATGTAAAATAAGTCAAAGACAGACAACATATCGTTTATATGTCTAATTTAAAAAGCAAATGAACAAACAAAACAAAAAACCTCATAGATACAGAGAACAAAGTGATAGTTGCCAGATGGGAGGGTGTGTGGGGGATGGGTAAAAAAGAGGAAGAGATAAAGATGTACAAATTGTCAATTGCAAAAACAGTCATGGGAATGTAAAGCAAAGCAAGGAAAATTTAGTAATAATGTAACACTGTGAGGTGTCACACTTATCGGGGTGATCACGTTGTAAGTTATATAAATGTCTAATCATCATATTGTACATGTGAAACTTATTTAATATTGTATGTCAATTATAATTGAAAAATGATTTTAATGAAAGGAAAGTTTTCTGTTTATACCTTATTTACACTTAAGTACCATTCTGATGCTCATCATTCTATTCTATAGACTGTAATTTTCATTCTGCCTGAGGATTTGTATACTGCTGTTTTGCCAGTCAAAAATTCTTTAGCTTTTGTGTTTTTAACAGTTCATATTTTCCCTGATTATGAAAAGTTTTTTTCTCAGTATAGAATTCTAGGTTAACAGATTTTACCTTTTAGTAAACTTTAAGGATGACTTACTATTTTCTACTGCTCTGCAGAGTTTCTGATGAGAAGTTTCTATTTTTATTTATTTTAGGTAGCATGTCTTTTTTCTCTAGTTTATTTTAGGCTTTTCTCTGAATTTCTAGCTTTCAATAATTTGCTATGATATATATATATATATATATATATTTTTTTTTTTTTTAAGATTTATTTTTACTGTTTTTGACAGTGAGAGAGAGAGAGAGAGAGAGAGAGAGAGAGAGAGAGAGAGAGAGAGAGAGAGAAGGAGGAGGGCCCAGAATAGTCTCCATAGTTGCACATTATCGGTTTTTCCACATAGTTTCATTGCACAGGTGGGAGCGGGGCTGTACAGGGCAGGAACTGGGCCAGGTTCTCACCCTGGTGAGATCTGAACTGGGGGAACTCCACAGTTCAGCACATGGCTCCCCATGGGCCGGGCCGGAATTCGATCCTCAGTCCCCGGGGCTGCAAAATGCGCTTAACCCACTGTGCCATCCCGGCTTCCCCTATTATGATATTCTTAATATGACTTGATGTTTCTTCTAGTGAAGGTTTGGTGAATTTTTTGAATATATAGGTTTATAGTTTTTATCAAATTTAAAAATATTTTCATAATTCTTCAAATATCTTTTCTATCTCCCACTTCTCTGGTAATCTGATTTTATGTTAGGATACTTGATGTTGTCTTGCAACTTATTTATGTTTTGTTTTTCATTTATTTGCCCAGTGTCAGGGACCAACTTGGACCAATCTGGCTAAAAACAAAAATAACTCCATTTTGAGAATCGACTCCATCCTGAGAGATAGCCTTGCAGTCTGGCCTGAAGTTAAAGATAACTTGTTACTCAATAGTATCTCCCACGCATAGCCCACCCCTCCCTTGCTTGGACTGCCCGCTAGAGCCCGCGAATCCTCCACCGATCCTGAGCTGCCACTTACCCTACAACCAATCACCCTTTGACAAATACCCCGCCAAACAGATAGCCCTGCCCTCCTTTGTCCCTACAGTATATATGCCGCTGTAACAGAAATAAAATTTTGAGGCTTGATCAGAATCCTGTCTTGCCTCCATTTCTTTGTGTCTCCTGTCTCTTGTCCTTCGTAGGTTCCCCCTCGGGCTGCGTTGTCGTGCCCCGCTGGACGGGGCACAATTGCCCGGGCACAGCCCAGTTTCATTTTTCTCTGGGATTTATTTTGAATAATCATTATTTCTAGATTACCAAGTTACTAATATTTTTTATTTCAGTGTCTAAATTGTTGTTACTTTTATCCAGAGTATTTTATCATGCGATATTTTGTTCCATTTTCTTGACCATGTGGAGTATATTTATAACAGCTGTTGCTATGAACTGAATGTTTATTTTCTCCCACAAATTCATATATTGAAATATTAACCTCCAACATAATAGTCAAAGGGTGATGGGACCTCTGAGAGGTAATTAGGAAATGGGAGGAGCCCTCACGAATAGAGTCAATGCCTTTATAAAAAGAGACAAGAGAGCTTCCTCTGGTCTTTCTCTCCAAGTGAGAATACAAAGAGAAGATGCCATCTGCAAACCAGAAAGGATGTTCTCAACAGACAGTGGATCTGGCAGCACCTCGATCTCAGACTGCCAGCCTCCAGAACTGTAAGAAATATATGATTTTTGAAGTCACTCAGTGTATGGTATTCCGTTAGAGCAACCCAAATGGCTAAGACAGCTGTTTAATGTCCTTATTTTTCATTGTCATTTTTTTAAAATCTGAGAATCTATTTCAATTCATTGATTTTTCTTCTTGGTAGAGGACATATTTTCTGTTCATTTGTATGAATTACACTTTTTTATTTGATATTAGACACATGATTATACATTGGTAGCTGCTCAATTTAGTTATATTCCTTTAAATATTAAGTTTTGCTATGGTACGTATCTAATCCACTTGGAATCAATTTTATGCTTTTGAGTATCGCTTTCAAGTTTTGCCAGAATGGGTCCAGAACATCCTTTAATATAAAGTTAATGTGGCCCTACTACTGAAGCAATAGTCTTAAGTACTTTACCCAATGTCCTGTGCATTAGTTCTGTCCATTCTGATTGATTGGAAAATAAAACTATTCCCAGCCCTGTGTGATTTCTGGAGTTTAATCTTCCAGACATTTTCTGGTGTTCTCCTCCCCAACTCCCATTCTCAGTATTTATCTCACGTACAAGTTCCAAAATTCAATGTAACCCTTATAGGCTTTCAGAGTATGTTCGTGTGAGTGTTCTCTCTCTCTCTCTCTTTCTCTCTCCCTCCCGTCCCCCCACCCCTCTCTTTTTTTGTTGTGCAAATTCTGGCCTGTTTGGCCTTCTTGAACACTGAACTCTGCTTCCTCAACTCAGGGTGACTGTCAGTTCATATATGGGTTCTCTTGTCCCATAATGTGTCCAGAAACTCTTTAGACACTGAGCTGAGGCATGTGTATGACTCCCCTCATTTGCTTTTCTTTTCTCAAGGATTACTATACTCAACTGCTTATTGTCCAAAGTCTGAAAAACTTTTTTCCCATATATTTTGTTAAGATTTCTAGTTATTTAAGGTGAGAGGTTAGCTCTTTTCCTTGTTAAGTCATCATGGTTAGTAACAGAAGTCCCTCATTTACTTAGGTATTTGTTTTACTTTAAAAAAATATATAAGTAAATTATTCACAAAGAACTGTAGTTATACAACTTACAATTTTAATGACTCACCTGTAATTATAGAATTTTCTTAAACTAAGATTATTAAGAACTTTACATTTTCTTCTAGTATGAAATCATGTTTTGAAGTTAAATCACTAAAATATCTAACAACTGCTCATATTTTTTTCTAAACACAAAAATCATGTAATAAGTTATAATACAGTGTTTATACCATGATATTCTCAGAATATATTAATAGCATATCACTTTTACTTGCCATTGTACAAATTTTTATTATTCTATTATGTGGGAATATGCCTAGCTGAACTAGCTATCATTTAATTGTTCTGGATTATGAGTACAATGATAGAATATTTACTTTAGATTTTAAATGAGTGGACGTGCATACATCTGAATTAAGGAATGAAAGAGAAGAGGAAGAAGAGAAAGGAGGATTAGTTGTAAAAGAAAGAAGACTACTGACAAAATTTTTTTTTAATTCAGATTGTAAAATTCTCAATCAAGGGTGTATTTAGAACAACTACATCTATTAAGACAAGGAGGCTTTATACTGAGTTCTTAATTATAGTTGCAACACAATTTTTAACTTGTTGAAGATATCAGTAATTTTTCTACTTAAATATTTTATTAAAGTTTTAATACTTAAATTTTAAAATAAACATACACACATACACAAAAAATGACTAAAAAAAATTGAAAATAGTAGGTATAGTACAGAAGGATCATGAAAAGAAGCTGTGGAAAATTACTAGGAAAGAAAGGGACGAGCCATCACCTAGTTCTGGAAAACCAGGATGTACGGTTTGAACTTCATTCTCTAAGCTTAAGTGATTTCCCCCAAAATAATAATAATAATAATGTGTCTAACTTGCAAATGATGAACCAAGTGGTGAAGCCAGTATAGGTTTTTAAAATTTAGTCTCCCAACCATAAAAATCATACAAAAAACAAAACTTGAAATATGGTGTACATATCTAGTAGCTATCTGTGTATAAGTTAGAGAAAAATATACATATGCGTGTATGTCCAATCATTTTTTTCTAACTAGAATAGCATGATTGAACCGTCTGGAGATTTTTCTAAATGGAGCAGAGGCAAGTGAAACTTCTTGAGCAAAGGAGTAACAGGATCAAAGCAATAATTTACAAAGAATATTTCAGTATTTGTATGCAGAGAGGTCCCAACTGTCACTATCCCTGGGAAATAGAATTATTCCATTTTTGGAAGTCTCATTTCACCAGACCCAGATTGCCACAGCCTCTCTTGCTTCCATTGGTGCTAAAGGATGGTTTCGTACTAAGTGGTCATTTAGAATCATTTTAAAGTGTGAATAATTTGGAATACTATTTTATTAGTCCAAAACATCAAGAATTGGCTTTTTTTTTTTTTTTCAGCCTTTATGCAGTTACTGGAATGTAGAAGCATGAGGACTCCAAAGTATAATCAGGCATTTGCCTGTGGGATAAACTACTAAACTGCATTGTATGCTTCATTCTGGGTAAGGGAAGGAACTGGCAATGTGTTCTTCAGCCCCTGAGAAAGAAGGCTGTCTAAAAATGTGGTCTTAAAGGAATTTAGTCAGCTTTTTTCTCTAAGAAAGTTTCACCCTGCTTCAGATCACTATAAGGTATGAACTATTCTCAGTGCAAAAAGAAGTGGGTGGGGAAGGAGAGAGAGAGAGAGAGAGAGAGAGAGAGAGAGAGAGAGAGAGAGAGAGAGAGAGAGAGAGAGAGAAATGAGAATGAATTAAAGTCATTGGCAAAGAAGAGTGAGAAGAGCCTGGTATTTAATCTTAACAATTAACAAGCTTAAGAAAGCCACAGAATAACAAGAAACGAACATGTTAAACATGTAGTATATTGACATTTGAATGCTGCTTAAAAGGGGATGAATACAAATACCATAAATAAAAGCTATCCTTTATCTTTTATTTTTTATTTATTTATTTATTTTTAATTTATTTATTTATTTTTGACAGAGACAGAGAGAGATACAGAGACAGAGAGAGAACTGAACTGGGGGCACTCCCCAGTTCAGCATATGGTTCCGCACGGGCCGGGGCTGGGATTCGATCCTCAGTCCCCAGCGCTGCAAAGTGAGCACTTAACCCACTGAGCCATCCCGGCTTCCCCCACTTTATCTTTTAGATGCTGGCTCCAGTTAAGACATAGTATTTCAAGAATGTATTATAAAATTAAAAACTACAAATTGTATACTATCATTATTAATATTTAAAAACATTACTATGTGAAAAACATGAAAATATTTCATTAAATATAAGAATTAAAAAATATTTATATGAAACAAATGCTAAGAAAAAGACTATATTTTTAAAATATGTTTCTAAATCTATGAACCTGTGCTGCTCAATATAGTCATTACTAGTCATAGGTGGATATTAAAAAAAATTAAAATTATATACAATTAGAAATTTAGTTCTCCCATAACATTAGCCACATTTCAAGAGTGGCTAGGTGCTACTGTTTTAGACAGCTCTGTCTGTTATTATAGACTAACTTTTACATCTAAAATAAATCTGAAAATAATTTAAGAAATTACAGTAATGCAACACTGAAGATATTGTCTATATTTACATTTGTGCGTGGTATGCAAAAACATAGTAACTTTCAATATTCAAAAAAGACTACTAAATTTCTTTTTATTTTAGGGATGCTGAATTAAAACCCTTTTAATAGGAGTTTGACATGTCAAAATGGAGCTGCAGTTAGTAACGAGTTATTATCATCCTTGTGATTATTTCACAATGCATACCGCTTACAATAATGGAATTGCTACAATGCTGTTATCGTTCTTTCAATTAAACATGGAAATAAAACCCTTCACAAGTATAAAAATTAATATTCATTTGGCAAGCCATCAAATTAGCTAATATTCATTGTGAATTTTTCAGTTAGAAGTGTAAACCCTTAACTTACTCAGAATAATATTAACAGAATTTTTTAAACAAAAGTATAAAGTGGTTCTTTTAAAACATATCTATAATAAGTTTGATAAGTAATTATTATAATTAGTGCTTTTAGTGAAGATTTTATTAGAGGAGTTCAGTTTGCTTCTGATTAAAAAGCCCATCTAAAATGTGTAGGTTCATAGTAAACAAAGTTTATGCATATGAAATCTAATGCAGGACAAAAAATATAACAGGATTTGATTTAGGAAGGAGATATCAAGCAATTTATCCTCAGTGTACTTTAGGTATAATTTCACTATATGTTTTAGTCCTAGTAAATCTAGGTATAATTTAATCTAACCACCAAATTTAGCAGATGGCATGATTAAGATATATGAGGGCTGTCAGGAAAAAATACAGTCATTGTCAATATAATGAGAATGGTTACATGGCTGGATACTTTCTGTACAGCCCTCATATATGTATATATTAAGCGGCAGATCTAAAATACAGCCCAGTTTTCTAGAGTACCAAGGCAAGGACAAGGCTCTTTCCATTTTGTGCGGTAGCTAAAGAAGATGAAAAAGATGACATTAGCTTAAAGCAAATAGAAACCAGTACCTTCTCTTATCATTAACCATTTGAATAAGAAACATGGTAACTTCCAAGGTTACACATAATTTATAACTGACACTCATGAGGATAGGACTAAATGTCCTCTAAACTGTGTATAAATCATGATAAAATAACTCCTTTAGACATTAACAATTAGATTGGTAGTCACAAAGAAAACAATAAATCCAAATCTTGACTTATGCATGTAAGATCTTGAATGATCTGGAGCCAACCTAAATCCTATTGTTTAGTGACACATAGCTTTGCTTTACTCGGAACAGTTTCAATCCAACACCCATTTACTATAATTGCCTATTTGTGTGTCTATACTTGTTCCAGACGTTGAGGATGATCCCCCAAAAGAGGGGTTGTTACTATTTTCAAGGGACTGAGCAAGATGAGGAAGCAAATCTTTCTCCTTTCCACAAGGATATTACTTTTGTAATAAGAGAAATTAAGCAATTGAGAAAGGTAAGAGCTATGACAAACATCCCTCCTATGGAAATATGTAAGATGTAGTCAGTTCAGGCACTAAAGAGATAATCAGAGATTAGAAATTTAAATGATGAATGAGCATTAGCTGGGCAAAGAAGCCCAAGATGGGTATTCTAGACAGACAGAGGCCCACACACCTCTTCTGAGGCTCAGAGCCATTTATCTAATAATTGTCTCCTTCGTATTTCTTAGATGTTTCACAGCTTTTTCTGACGTAACGTACCATAACTGAACATAACCATCACTGAACAGATAATACCCCATTTTGCTGAAGTCAGAGTTTCTCCTTGCTACTATTTTGAACAATTCAGACATCTGGAGAAATCCTTGACGCCTTCTCCCATATTCTATACTTCTATTCAATCACCTAAACATTTCAGTTCAACCTCCCAAAGATCTTTCATATCAATTCTTTTAATCCCCATCCACACTCTCACTAATTGTTTTGGTCCCTATCAACTTTCTATCAACTGAATAACTGTAGTTACTTACTAGGAGGTCTCCCTTCCTTTTACCACTCTCTCGTCCACTTTATAGAGTGGAATTTTAAAAAGCAAATACAAGCGTGTCTTCTTTTTGCTTAAAACCTTCTTAAAGTCTTTCACTGCCCTGAAGAATATGAGCCCTGATCTGAGAGCTGACCTTTCTGCCTCATGTCAGAATCACCCTTTACCATAGAGCAGGGGTGTCCAATCTTTTGACTTCCCTGTGCCACATTGGAAGAACTGTCTTGGGCCACACATAAAATATATTAACACTAACAACAAGCTGCTGAGCTAAAAAATAAAAAATCTAATAATGTTTTAAGAGTTTACAAATTTGTTTTAGGCCACATTCAAAAAAGTCCTGGACTGCATGCTGCCCATGCAGCTGTAAAGTGGCCAAGTCTGAGATAGAGCAATAAAGCACTTCTTTCCATTTCTCCAACCTACCAAGTTCTTTCCCTCTGGAGTTTCTACTTTTGCTAGCCTTCTACCTCAAGTCCCACCATCATCACCTTTTTTTCTTTGATGGAAAACTACTCAACTCTAAGATTAAGTTTAAATATCACCACTACAAGTAAGTATCCCTAAATTGTCCATCTTCTGTGCTCCTTTTTACTTCCTTAGTTTTCATCCCACATTTTGAAATCAATAGAAGTTGTAAATTAGGATCGAATTTATGTTGTTCTCGGTGTTTGACACATAGAATAGACAGAATAATTATTAAATAAATATTATAATTTTTAGGCTCTGTTTTTTTCATCTGTAAGATGAACAAATAAGTGTGATTATATTTAAGAACTCAGTGTTAAATTTCTCTGATTCAAGAAAAAGATTATAGATGCCATAGCTTCATAAAATTTAATACAGTGCTTTGCCTTACAGCTCTCAGTTGCATTGTTTCTTTTATAATTTAAACTGTGAGCTTTTTGTGGTCAATGTTCATTTCTTATTCATCTCTGTATTCTCAGCCTCTGCCACCCATAGATATTTAGTCTTTATCAGATGAATAAACATTAAATATATGAAGTAGAAAACAGAGTATTTTCCAAAAATCTATCATGCAAAAATGTTCAAAATTATAATTAGTTTTTAGAGAAAACTTTCATATATTGTGAAACACTAAATTTAGGAATAATCTAATTTTAGCAATCATTAAATAAATAATAACTTTTTAAAAGCATATGATATGGAGCATGTGCAAATCTCACCAACCTTTTCTTTCCTTCAGCATCTCAGAGTCTTCCAATCTCAGAAGATAAGTTTTCTGAATATGAGGACTGTCAGGAAAAACTCCAGCCATTATCTATATAATAAGAATGATTACATGGATGGATACTTTCCAGACAGCCCTTGTGTAGCAAAGTAAAAAAGAAATGAGACTATTCAACACACTATAAGTGGTACATAAAATTGAGACTACTTGCATTTGCCCTCCACTATTAACTGCTATGTACTAAATAGTACAACATCTCCCTGGGGAAAAAATTCATCAGCATAAAAAAGACTCAAATCTCTACATGTTCACAGCAACTTTGGGACATGGGAGAAAAGAGAGAATCACTTTGGGCAATGATTTAAATGACCTGTTAATTGGATGTTCTGTGATATTAGGATGCTGGATGAAACTGGGGTTTGTTTAGGTCAGGAGATAAGAAAAAATTGATGTTAAGACAAACATTAATTGGACTAGAAGAGGGAACTCAGAGTATGAGAAAGAAAATTACATGTTTTTATTGTGTGTGTGTGCTATTGAGCATGTAATCCTTTGTGTATGAAAGTATCTGATGTATATAGATGTTTATTTTAAGTACCATAAATCATATTCATTCCCAGGATACAATTTCTGTTCACTACTAACTTGTATTTGTATGGGTTTTGCTGTGCTAAGTACATAAGCTATATTCTGTGAAAAGAAAATATAACATATGCAGTTTAACGTAGACTGAGAATAATCCAGAAACTAAGAATCATTTCTCTTCATAGGCATCTCAAAATGTTCTCTCCCTGTATGTCTAATATGTAAAAGAATCCTAAATGCATCTGATTGGTTCTGCAGTCAATGGGCACTACCATTTGGGTGAATCATATAACTTCCTTAGATCTCGTACATAAAATGAGGTATTTCATTATTTCATTTATACAATTCTATGTACACACACCTAATAAATTTGTCATGCTCATAGAACATGATGTGTTCATGATAGAGATGTGAAATCAATGTCATACATCCTGACATGTTTCTAGAATTAATCTTTAACTACATGTATGAAGATTGATTTTTTCTTATAGCAATAGTACAGTACCAGTGCTTTCAAAATAAAGAGGTTCCTGCATTCTTTACATACTTAAAGTCAACAAGACAAAACTAATGAACTATTAACTGTGTTCAGGGTAAAATTAAAGTTAATATGAAAATGTAAAGGGTTAGTCACATTTCTCTTTCTTGGTCAAACATATCAAACTTTAGATAGGTTGCTGAGAAGCTTGAATATTCTTTTTCTTTTACATTCTCTATAATCATTGGTTCTGACCATACATTTAGTTATTTTTTGAATGTATCAATGAATGGCAGGGAAAATATTACTTTTACCCTAACAAGAGATTGTTTTATATTCTATCTCTTTCAAACTGTCACAAACTGCATTTTCAAAGACATGATGTCTAAAAAGAAACTTGTAAAGATTTCCATTGTATTAATTTATCTAACTCTAGGGATATATTCTACTCTCCATTGACTATTATCAGAATGTTTACAAGTTAGTTATTTTCTGTTGGTCCTTGATATATTTTCTTAGGAATAGGTCAACACACACTTGTACTGATAAGGTATCTCTTTGACTGGCTCAGTTATTCTGATATATATTGGATTCTAAGATGCCATAACTAAGTAGAACATTAATTTACTAATGGCATTTCTAGATAATAGAGGCACTACTTTACTAAAGCAAGTTTGAGTACTCAAATTTAAAATACAATGGTACCTTAGAACTCATTGTTAATCAGTTCTGAGAAGCATGACGAGTACCAGAAATGAGTGCTAAGTTTTTCCCCATAAGGAATAATGAAATGGTGCCTCAGTACTTATGGTCAATGGGTCAGGAAGCTCAATAAGTACCAAAGAAACAATGAGTACTGGAACAAAAATTTCACATCAAAATGCATTGAGTACCAAATTGAACAAGTTTCAAAACAGTCGAACACCAAGGTATGACTGGATATACAAACATAGGAGAAAAAAAAATTATGACTTAGAAATAAAGAAATATACATGTGTATATATTTTAATATATATACATATAAAGTATTTTCCTTGGTGTAGTGTTTATGCCACATGCTCAAACACAACTTGTAACTTTTGGGTTATAGAAATTGATGGCTAAATGAACCAACATTGGGTAAAAAGTAGAACAGAGTGAATTTAAAGACAGAAAAACTTGGGTTTCAGATTTTTATCCCACACCTACCTGCTAATTTCTCCTAATCTCATTTAGTTTCCTTACTTGTACATTGGGTATACTAATAATACTTACTCCACATATAATTGATTTGAAATAACACATTTAAAATATTTAGGATAGGGATTCTGAGATAGCTCAATAGGTTGAGTGCTTGGCTTGATGTCCGTGGATCGAATCCTGGCCCCAGCCCATGCAAACCCACATGCTGATCTACAGTGCAACTAGTAACCACCAGTAGGGAGGTGAAAGTTCTTACCTCCCATGAGTGAGGCCCCCCAGTTTTGTCCCACCCCATTCTACCTGTGTGGAATGAAACTATGTCAAAAAACTAATGATATGCAACTATGGAGACTGCTCTGGGCCCTCCCCATTTCTCTGTTTCTCTCACTTTCTCTCAAAGCAATAAAATAAATCTTAAAAAAATAAAACAAAACAGGATAAAGAACATTTTGTGAAATTGCTCTATAAGTAACAATTTTAAAATTGGAATTTTTTCTATCTGTTTCAGCTGGTATCTATGAGATATTGTGTCAGCTATTCTAACACTGCAAATTAGAAAATCTGGATCACTTATGTAGGACTTACAGAGGAAGTGACCTAGGACTTTAGTTGAGCTGAACACTCAGCTCCAACCTATAAAGAGGTGTAGAGGACATAAACAGTCTCTGGATATTAGTGGGAGTTATTAGTTTGAAATGACTCATAACTTAACCCCTGCAGAGAAGAAGTGAGGTGACCTCTCACTCACACAAGGAGAGTTTAACTTGTGCTCTCCTGGAATCTTTGGGGCTCAGAGTCTAGAACTGGACCCATGCTATAAAAAAGCATATTTGTGAGAAGAGTGTTTAGTCACCTATGAGGAAAAGAGAGAGACTGTGTAATTTTAGAAACTTTACATTTCCATTTGTGATAAGGATAACAATTCATGAGTGTTTCTCATTAACCAGAAGCAAACAAATGGAACACAGTGGACTAACATTAGATACTAGCTATATTTCATCTGAGAGACAAGAGGACACAGGAATGTTTTTCATGGACCATAGTGAAGACTGGGAGAAGTTCCAGAGTTAGTTAAAATTATCTACAAAAGGACTGGGTGGATAGGCAAGGTAACCACCCCTCAAAAAAAGAATATATTAAAAAAAAATGATAAAAGAATGAAAGAAAAAGGAGAAACTACTGGATTCTAAAGTGAAAGGAGAAACATAGTATCTGGCTTAAGGAAAATAAATTGCTTATGACATGGGGAACAATACAGAAAGTTTCCAGGAGTCTCAAATGCACTCCAAGAAAAGAGGGCAACATCAATAACTCAGCCTAGAAAGAATCAGCTGTAAACACTGGTCAGAGCCAGAGGTAAACCACGCTCTATGGCTCCCCTCCCTGCTCATGTACTTGTTTCCTTGGCACCTTGATCTTAATGCTTCCTTTCTTAACACAACAGAGTAGACTCCTGGGAGGTAGGTAAGGGGGCTGGAATCTGGCCAAATGACAACATAAAGGGGAGAAGCTGACCAAGCTTTTCATCCTTGCCACAGTCCACCAAACACATAGGACCCTAAACTGGGTAAGGAAAAGAGGCTTTTTAAAATAAAGTTTGGACGTTTTGAATATCACCCTGGCCTAAACCTGTGCTAGCCAGTACAGTAGGCACTAGTCAAACTTGACCATGTAAATTAAAATTAAACAGATTAAAATTTTAATTCATCAGTCACACCAGCCATATTTGAAGCGCTCAATAACTACATATGACTACTTTATTGGACAATACAGATTTAGACCATTTCTATTATCACTGGCTTTAGATGTACCAATTACAAAGCTGAGAATTTTGCTTGTTTGTCACTAAAATATGTTAGATGTCATTTATTATTAACCAAGTGTAAGCAGACAGCATGATTTCACAAAGTAGGGTTAAATGACCAAATGTGAAGAATATTTATCTTCTGATTGCACTTGATGATTTGTAGCCCTTTAGTGTACCAGTGTTATACACAGGCAAAATTCTGTCCTATTTAAAAATATCAGGAAAGTTGGGATGCCTTAGTGGGTTAAGCTCTCGCTTTGCAAGCCTGGTGACCAAGGATTGAATTCTGGCCCTGGCCCATGTGGATCCATCTGCTGAACTGAAGTGTTTCCCATGTGGAAGGTCCCCAGTTTGGTTCTTGCCTCCTGGCTCAAGGGGGTTTGCCTCCAATGTAGGAGGCCCCCAGCCCAGTTCCAGCCCTGTGCAGTCCCCACCCACCTGTGTGGAACAAAACCATGTCAAAAACTGATGACATATAACTATGGAGACTGCTCTGGGCCCTCCCACCCTGTCCCACCCTCTCCCACACTCTTCTGTCTCTCTCTGTTTCCGTCTCTCTCTGTCTCTGTCAGAAACAATAAAATAAATCATTAAAAAAATAAAAAAAATCAATAAAAAAATAAAAGAATAAATCATTATATGGAGTAATAAAGACCAAATCTAATGCCTGTATACTACCTCTGTATTCATTTCTTTTCTCTTGGAAAATTTCAGGTAGATCAGAGAAGAATATTAAACAGCTAGTCAGGTACTTAAACCAAACAAAATGATGACGTTCTTGATATTCTAAATATTTGTCCTAAATTTTACAAATGATGATCAAAATAAAAAATTTTAAGTGTTGTGAATATCATTACCATAAGATTAAAAACTTGACTATTTACAAATTTGCATAAATAATTGAGATGCTTAAAAATCTTGGATTTTCATGAGTTCTAAACAATCATTACAGTGTTTTATGTTTGTTTGTTTGTTCTTTTGCCATGCACATAATCTAGACAGTAGGTGATTGAATTTAGTTCTTTTATACACATATTTATTCTCTTTTTATTCATTACTTTCCCAAGATTTAAAAACATAAGATGATATGAAATACTTCAACATAAACTCCAACCTACAAAAAAGAAAAATCCTTAGCACATTACTCCATGGGGAAATAAGTGCAATCTTTCTGCTAAAAACATATGGCAAACTCACAAAAAGTGCTTTTCCAGGTGTTTAAAATGGGAACAAAATAATGTTGCTTGCAAATCTCCAGGAAAATTATAGCGTCTTAGTGCTAGAGATGCTAGGGCACTTAAAGCCCAATACTCCCCTTTGACAGTTATGGAAACTGAGGTCCACTCTCACTTTCCTTGGGGTAGCAGTGTTATACTGAAGTTATGAATATGGGGTTCAAAATCAGAAAAACTAAATTTAGGCCCTGGCCCTGGTATGTATTTGCTGGCAAATTTGTACAACTTGTGTAACATCACCAGGCTTCATTTGCTTCCCACTGTAAACAGAAAACAATAATACCAACATCATGAAACTCTTATAAGAGATGATGTTTTTAACATACACAAATTATTTTAGCAATCATTTTTCTTCTTATTTAGTGCTTTAAATTTTTCCATGAGCACCTACTTAAACGACACATGTCAGTCAGTAAAGCCATAAGCCATTCACCTTCTTCTGAAGGGATCAGTTTAGGGATCCCAGCACTTCATATGGATGTTGGCAGCCTAGGGTCAGTCCTAAGCGATTTTTCCCCAAAACAGCCCTTTGGTACCAGGGTAGATAGGATTAAGGCGATCATTTTCAGCTACATTTGCTTCCAGACTCCTCTTTTATATTTATATGCTTGTCCACAGATCAGAGAAAATTCTATCCTCTCAGTCCCAAGCCTTCCCTCATTTCCTCTCACCCCCAAAGTGACTTTTCCAAGTAAAAACAACATCTTCTTATATGTGAATTTTGTATGCAGGACTTTGTACATAGACATAGCTATGTCAGCCCAGAGTCAAACTGGAACCAAATCAATATGAGAACAGGAAGACAGAAGTATCTGAGACCAAACCAAAACCACCCACTGTGGTGCACAGCCTGCTTTGGGGAAACAAATTGGCTGGAGAAGAGAGGATCCTGAAGCTATTCTAGATCTAGCCTCCCAAGTACGTGACAAATGCCCTGATGTGCTTTAACCTACCAAAGGCAGGTATACTTTAGACAAACATTAGTAAATACCACAGAGGGTACAAATCTCTCAAATGAGAGTGTATCACCTGGACAAGCACACACAAACCTGGAAGTGTGTTTATGGGGAGGAAGCTCCAGACATATTGCAGCCAGTATGCATGCCCCACCACTGAACACACTAAAAAAATGTCAAGGATCTGGCTGCCCTGAGTATCAGACTAAAGGAGAGACACCGTGGGCCTGAAGCTCTGGAGTTCATATGCTGCCTGGCAAGGGAATCACCAAGCTTTGCTCTGCTGTAATTGGGAGATGGGGTCCAAGTTTTATAGCTCAGCTTGGGTGGGGGAAGAACCCAAGCCTCTACCTCCGTCCTTATACCTCAGTATTGAGGGACAGGTGGTTTCCCTGCCTCGTGAATTTCAGTTCCAAAATGGCCCTGCTCTTCAAGAAGGAGTGAATAAATACATCTCAAAATCTCAGGTTACAAACCTGAGTATAAAAGAAAGCTAGTTTTTATTATACTTTAACATACTACCTAATACAATATGTACATCAAGTTGCCTTCCAAATCACAAAAAATCTCAACCAATTACTGGCTTCCCCCCACTCCAGTTTTATTTAGTTCTTGAGCACAGTGTAGTAGCATCTTGGCACTAGAGGGGATGGTGACTTTGTCCTCAGTTACCAACTGTCTGGCCTCTGGTGAGATCAACAATCTTTCCCATATTACAATAAAGCACTAAATTTAGTCTCCATTCCATCAGCAAATTCTATTAATTCTACCTTCAAACATATAAAGAATTTTAGATTACTGTCTTAACAACATTCTCACTACCCTGATCTAAATAATCTTTTTTCCCCCCTCATCTGGACACTATTTTAATTTCCAAATTTTGTCTCCCTGTATTCTTTTTGCTCTCTCCAATCCATTTACCATAAGAAGGTCAGAATAATCTTTACAAAGATAAAGGATAAGTTATCTATAATTTTATACTTCCCACTTAAATTAGAACATCTGAACTCCTACCATAGTTGAAAGTGGCCTGCAATATCTACCCCTGCTTTCCTCTCTCTAACTTCATCTTACATTACTCTCCCTCTTGCTCACTAAACTACATGTCTCTTCTCATTCTCCTAAGATGCCAAGGCATTGTCTACTTTAGACATTTGAATTTGTTTTCATGCTGCCTAGAATGTCTTCCCATTCCTATTTCCAATCACTGGAAACACTTTTCTCAGGTTTCAGCTAAAAGGTGATTTGTTCTGAGAAGCTTTGTCTGATTATTTTATTTAATGCTTTAGTGAGCCCCACAATCAGCATCAGCACCAACTACTTCAGCGTATCATTCAGTTTTGTTTTCTTACAAGAACTTATATTCAATAATCATCTTGTTTGTCTATTCACTCTGTCTCTTTCTCCATCTAGTAGACTAGTTCATAAAATAGGCATGCCATTCACTACTTAGCATTTAGAAGAGTGCCTGATATAGATGATGTGCCGGATGCATAAATTTTGATATTAAGCCTGGATTCCTAACATTGCTTTTTATTCCACATATCATTTGTCTCATTAAAATTAATCTGTTACTGCCAAACACGTCTTGCATCAGTTCTTCTCACCTGGAATATTGTTATGTAACTGATTGCACATCTTTGAAAATTTCACCCTTTTGATTTATTCTCTGTGAAAGCCAGAGAGAAAATTGTACATATATTTATACAATACTTGATTATATTGGACTTTACTCTAGCAATACACAATTTACAAAAGTATGTTTTCACTTTTTATTCCTAACATCCTGCACAGTGCATAATATGAGTAATTCTCAATAAATAATTGTTATAGAATGAATATCATGTTTTGGCCTATTCTCTTCTCCCCACCTAGAATATTTTATCACAGAAATTCTCCACCTATAAAAATTATATTCAACTTCTAAAGGCTAAATCAAATGAAATTTCTTCTTTCTTTCTTTCTTTCTTTATTTTTGACAGAGAGAGAGAGAGAAAGAGAAAGAGAGAGAGAGAGAGAGAGAGAGTTATACAGAGACAGAGACAGAGAGAGAACTGAACTGGGGGAGCTCCCAGTTCAGCATATGGTTCCGCATGGGCCAGGGCCGGGGCCGGGATTCGATCCTCGGTTCCTGGCGCTGCAAAGTGAGCACTTAACCCACTGAGCCATCCCGGCTTCCCCAAATGAAATTTCTTTCATTACTTTTACCTAATTGCTAAGCTAAAACTGATCTCTTTCTCCTTTGAACATGAACAGTAACTTTGTTTTTAAAATATTTTTATTTTGGTATAATTGTAGATTATTTTATAGTTATAAAAAAATAACATACTATTCACCCTACACCTTGTTTCCTTATTGGTGACATGTTGCCTAACTATTGTGCAATATCACAACCAGAAAATAGGCATTGATCCAATCCATCAACCTTATTTATCTCTCTATTTTTATATTTACTCACTTGTGTTTGTGTATACATTTTACTCTACTCAAGTTTACCACATTTGTAGATACATGTGACCACCAGCATCTATCACCAGTCAAGATACCGGTACATAACAATTCTATCAAAAGATCCCCATGTGCTATATTTTATAGCCAAAGGCAACATTTTTCTCTCCCTACTTTCTTAATACCTGGCAACCACTAACTTGTTCTCCATCTCTATAATTTTATTTCAAAATGTTATATAACTAGAATCATACAGTAGGTAATCATTTTACATTAGCTTTTATAATCCAGTAATTCCCTGAGATGCACCTAATTTGTTGTGTGCATAAATAGTCATTTCTTCTTATTGCTGAGTAGTATTCCACGGTAAAGATATTCCATAGTTTGTTTATTCATTCACATATTGATAGATGTTTGGGTTGTTTCCAATCTTTGGCTCTTACAAATAAAACTGTTATGAATAGTCACATACAGATTTTTGTATAAACATAGTTTGTATTTTTTGAGATAAATTCCATAAACAAACACATTTTAAAATTAAGAAACCAATAAAAGATTAAATGCTTTTGAAAATAGAAATGTTGGATTCTAACAAACTGCATAGCTATAAAAAATATTAATAGGTATTGTGTTTTTTCTGAGATAAAAAAGAATGTTTTTTTACTTCTGAAATGTTTGTTTTTTTACAATTATGCAAAAAACAAAAGAACTTTATGTTATAAAAGATTGCCAAAGCAAAGCTAACTGCACCAATGATTATTAGTCCAGTACTTGGCAATAAAATGTGTCCAACATTTGGATATCAAGTGAATTATGTTGATGCCTGACTAGGACAGCAAAGCCTTGGACAATTATTTCTCCCTCTCCTCTTCCCTCTGACTCTCTCTCATATAAAATCAACCCTATGGATCTTACTGAAATTTGTAACTATTTTTTTTCTGGTATTCATTATTAACTAAATTTATTTTATATGGTATGAAGTATAGAAGTTGTTAGATAAGTACTATTAATACATATTGAACATTTGAATTGATCAACTTTGGTTCTATTTAGAGAGACAATATTATGATAGTGGCTATTTATATATATACACAGTCAAAAAACTGAGATATGTAGTTAATCTACTAATTATTTGCTATGCCTGTAAAGAACAAAATATTTTCTTTGACATATTCATTGAACAACTGAACAATCTATTCATTGCAAACAGAGTAACTGTTGATCTTGCCATTTTTTAAGATGCTTGTCAGTCAAGGCTAGATCCTTTACGCAAGTGTTTCTTTTTTCTGAGGAATGTCTGGGACAATTTTCTAAATAAGACACATTTTTGCTTTCTAAATCACTGAAAAGAATGAGCCTATTCAATGTATGTCCCATTATCTAACCACAATTTGATTTTTATTCTCATTTTCTGTTACTTCTTATGAAAAAGTTACATGTTTTTTCTCACAATTTTGGAAGGTAATAAATGGCTTAGATTCAATACTTCTATAATTTTTTCCTTTCCTTTTCTGCCTTCTAATATGCAAAAATCTTATCCTACGAAATTATTTTATTTAGCATTCTTAACCATTCTCTCCCTTTCAATTACCATTTGTCAGTGTTGTTCATAAGCTCATGTTTCAGTTTCTTTCCAACTAATCTTTGTTTTTTAACTCTGAAGTGCATTTTCCATTCTCACCACTTAAGCTAATACGATAATCTCAAATTTGACAACCATACTATCCTTATTTCCAAATCATCATCATTATCATCATCATCATCATCATCATCATTGTCATCTTTCTATCTTCATCCTCCTGATACCACTGTCAACATCGGTTACCAATTCCATCTGAAAATTGTTTCCCCTAATAGTATCTAGAAAAGCTTGTTGTTTTACTTCTAAACGCATGAAATTTGCGTGATTCTCCATCTCCATGAATATTTCCAAATTCCTCCTTTCTCTAAAACATAAATGAGCTAATTCAATTAAGATGACATTCAAGACATAAAATACATATACCCTGCATTAAAGAGACTGTCCACACATAGTACCAAGGTAAGACTTTTTTTACTGCTTTCAGGGACTTTGATTTCATCATTATTCCTACTACCAAATAAATATCACTCATATTCTCAAATAATTCTTGACAGAAGTAATACAATTTAATTTTTTAAAAAAGAAGAATTTGAGATCAGATAAGCTAAGGTATTAATAGATGATTCTGTTAGGCCTCATTTCTTCTAGATCAAGCTTGTCCAATCTGCGGCCTGTCCATAGGCCATGTATAGCCCAGGACAACTTTGAATGTGGTCCAACACAAATGTGTAAACTTTCTTAAAACATTATGAAAAAACAAACAAACAAACAAAAACAAAAACAAAAAAACATTATGAGATTTGTGTGTCTGTGTGTGTGGGTTTGGTTTTTTTTTTTAGCTTATCAGCTATCATTAGTGGTAGTGCATTTTATGTGTGGCCCAAGATGATACTTCTTCTTCCAGTGTAGCCCAGGGAAGCCAGAAGATTGGACACCTTTGTTTTAGAGGATGAAATGTTCACTGCATACATAGCAATCTCAAAAGCTTTCAAAATGCTTAATTCTGAACATTTGATGTAGATTATCTTGACCTAAACTCTCATATTTAAATACAGATTGAAAATACATGTTTTGTTACTCTTCTGGGTCATAAAAGAAGGTATTCTTTTACAAATGACATCCTTGGTATGGCTTAGGAAACTAAATTCAGATGTCAGGAATATACTACACACACACACACAGCATCTTTACTAGAAAACCAAAAAATAAATAATATCACCCATTCTGCATTCTATACAATGACCTGGAGTCATTTCCATTATTTTGAAAACTAAAGACATCAAAAATGAGGTATTATCCTGTATAAAAAGAGAAAACACAACCTTGGATATAATATATGGTCTTTACTTTCATCTCACAGCGCTAATATAAATCTTTGCAGCTATAATCCTGAAGAAATAAAATTAAAATGATGAATATAAACTATCGAAGCTCCTCATATGACAGTGACCCTTTCTGGCCTTGAAGTTCTTTCCATACCCCCACCTTACTTTTACATATCCACCAACATAATAAGCCTGCCACCACCAATGTTATAAAGTAGTAATTGTTCCTAATTGGTAGGGAGGCGACAGACCATTCTGGTAATGTTGTGAAACTGTAAGAAAGGGAGGAGTGAGAACATTCACAGGCCCAGCAGTAATTATCCACTAATTTGGCCTGTTTGTGTGGGGACAGCTCATTATAGCCCTTAAGAAACCTCAGAATAAAGAGGGAAAGTAGGTAGGAGGCAAGGTTAAATAATTAGTATTCAGCAGATTTTTAAAAAAGATCCAAAGAATAGGATTAAGGGTAGGACATGTGACCAGAGTAACAATTAAGAAACAGTAGAATGTTCTGAACTAAGTGAGTATTATGTTTTTGTGGGAATAGGAGTATATAAGAATTCTATATTATGGCATTAAAAATGAGATGTCACTTTTATCACAGTATATCAATTATGACACTGATCATCCCTTTACGTTTTATGATGCCAATCTCATGCTTAACAAGAGCTTATTCTCATGAGTCCTAAAATGATTTTCACAGTTTTTATAAAATAATGTGTAAGAAATTTTCCATATCATTTTATCATTGTTTGTAGATTTGTTTTGGAGGTTGAAAAAAAAATGTGTGTATACATATGCAGGTAACACAATACAGACTTTTCAAACAAATAGTTACTCAACTATAATTTTGTTAGTAAACCAGAATCCCCAGATTTCTCACTTACATATATCTAATACCTCTATTTCAAAAGTGAACACACTTAAACTTGATTATATGAACACACACACACACACACACACACACTCCCCACATTACACACAAGGGTTATCCAGAAAGTATTCAGACAAGTAATGATTCTCATTATATTGACAACGGCTAGATTTGTTTCCAGGCAGCTTTTTGTATATTTGGTAAATAACTGATTTTTATATGTTTTAAAGATTTTCTAAGGCTATCATTTTTAAAGATTTATTTTTTTAATTGTTTTTGACAGAGAGATAGATACACAGACAGAGACAGAGAGAAGGGTGAGGGCCCAGAACAGTCTCCATAGTTGCACATCATCAGTTTTTCCACATAGTTTCATTCCACAGATGAGTGCGGGGCTGCACAGGCCAGGAACTGGGCCCGGGTCTCACCCCGGTGAGAACTGAACTGGGGGCACCCCCCAGTTTAGCATATGGGTTTACCGGGACTGGGATTCGATCCTCGGTCCCTGGGGCTACAAAATAGGCGCTTAACCCACTGAGCCATCCCGGCCTTCCCCAAGGCTATCATTTTTAACAGTCTCCTTAAAAGAAGAAATATTTTTTCTATAATTTATATGATTATAATTAAAGCTTTTTGTTCACCTAATAGAAAGAGATGCAATGGCTCAATGATTTTGAGCTAAATGAACTCAATAATTTGAGTCACCCAGAAAGATCTGTGTATATCTTAGATATATAATTATTGAAGAGCTTTGGGGGGAAGTTCTAGAATATTATGTACTCCATCACTTTCTTTTTTTTCTTTTTTTTTTAAAAGAGTTTCAGCTCTTTATTTTTTTATTTTTGACAGAGAGAGAGAGAGAGAGAGAGAGAGAGAGAGAAAGAGAGAGAGCGAGCGATACAGAGACAGAGAGAGAACTGAACTGGGGGAGCTCCCAGTTCAGCATATGGTTCCACACAGGCCGGGGCTGGGATTCGATCCCCGGTCCCCGGCGCTGCAAAGTGAGCGCTTAACCCACTGAGCCATCTCGACTTCCCCTCCATCCCTTTCCTAAGAGATAAGAATATACTTAACTACAATATAAAACTACAAGCATGGAACTTATCCAACAGATTTCAGGTATAATATGATATTAATGTTACAAAAGTCATATATTTTATACATATATACATTAGATAATTTCCCCCTAATTTAATTAAAAATGAATGTCCTTAAATGAAGAGTTGGGTTGGAAAAGTATTCTGCAGTTCATAAAAGGAATAGTGTAGTGTCAATATAAGTATGTAAATTGGTAAAAATTATCACCAACATTTCAAAAACAATTTAAAGCATAAACTAAAATTCTTATTTACTAATTATTAAACATTATCTCCACTTATGAATAAACTAACTGTAATATGTGAAGGATGACATTCCTTACTATCATTTTCTTCTTTTTAGGAACAATTACCGATAATTGTTAACTTTAAATGTATGGCATGTTTTTAATTACTTAGCAACTCATGAACCTCATGTCACATGAAACTAAACCAAAATATACTCCTATATTGAAATTTCAAACATTTTCTGTATTCCTTTAGACTAGTGGTTTTTCAAAGATCACTCTGAAGACTATCAATAATTCCATGCCATTTTCTCAACTTGCACTTCTACTCTCCTTCAGTATCCTCCCTACCAAAAACACCCAAAATGCCAGAATGGTTTTCTCCCCAACTAAAAATTATACTAAGAAAGTTAAAAGCCAGAGGTATCTCATTTATCAATTGCCTACAAACTACTTACTGATATTAAACTCCAATTTCTACAGATACCACAGTTTGTAAATCCTCAAACTGAAGTCTGAGCAATAACCTCTTAGAGAATGAAGATTTCAATGTCTTAAGAGCTTAGGGGGAGTAACAATTTCCTCTAAAATTACATGAGTGTATGAAATTATTATGTTTTATCTGACTGTTTAGAGAATAAAGTCATGACATTCACTGTAATGTTTCCTTTAAATATTTCATGTATTCTTGCAGTTTTAACTTAGTATATTATAGATGATTACTAAAGAACATATACTAATGTTTATGAAGTATTTTACATGTTCCCTTACATTTTTCATTATCCTTGCTATTAGCATGGACCATGTACCTAGTTCTGGCTACTGGGATGAAAGTTAATATTTTAAGTGTCATTTCCAAAGAAGTTCAGAAAAATTGTGTATGATTCAGCCTCTATCATTCCCTACTTTGTACTCTAGAAAATACATGGATATATAGTAGCATCAAAATATAGAAAAACCTAAGTTTTAGATTTACCACTTGGATAACAGTTATCCTGAAGGATCTACCAAGATACAATGGACTTTACATGGTGGAAAATAAAGCTTTGTTTTCTTAAGTTACTAAGATTTGGTGATGCAGATGCATTTATTATCACTGCAAAGCCTGGCCTAATGTGACTATTAGATATCCTAAAGTTGTTGATTTGGCAAGAAATGATTATAACTCACAACTGACTTCATATCATCTCACACTTTTATCTTGAGTTTCTGTATCTGGAGATAATATTAGGAAAATTGTAAAATATATATTTTTTCCAATCTATAGTAATTTTTAAATTAAGATTCTAGGTATTGGCGATGCTGGAAAAAATAAATGCTTCTACCGTACAACTAAAAATTCAAATAAAAGAAATAAAAAGATCTGAAAATCATCAAGGCAATAGTACTTCAGTATCCATTAATTCAGAGAGAGAGGAAAAAAAAAGGAGAGGAGGGGAGGATGCCGGGATGGCTCAGCAGGTTAAGCACTCACTTTGTAGCCCCGGAGACTAAGGATTGAATCTCAGCCCCAGCCCATGAGGACTTATATGCTGAACTGGGTGTGGACCCTAGTTCGGTTCTCACTAGTGCGGGCTTCCCATGTGGAAGGCTGCTGGTTTGACCCTCTTCTCACAGGGGTGTGCTTGCCATGTGGGAGGCCCAAGCTCAGTTCCTGCCCTGCACGACCCCCCATGCACCTGTGTGGAATGAAACTATGTTGAAGGCTGATGGTGTACAACTATGGAGAATGCTCTGGGCCCTCCCCCTTCTCTCTGTCTCTCTCTGTCAAAAACAAAAAAATAAATCTAAAAAAAATAATAAAGAGAAGAACAAACATAAACTGATGAGCTGACATTTTGAGAATAGATTTCTTCTTGAAGTATCTAATAATTTTTTGTTTCATTTTATTATTTATTATTATTTATGAGCAGAAAACAAAGAATTTATCCAGTTGTCTAAAACAAAGACATAGACAAACTGGTATATCTGTTTTGCAATCTTAACTGGCTAGAAAAAACAAAAACAAAAAAAACAAAATTGTAGTTCAGAGCTACTTAGGTAGCCAGATTTGAGGAGCCAAGGTACTGGAGGAAAAAAAAAGACATGTTATTTTTAAAGGAGCTGCAGTAAGATTAAACAGTTAGCTGACTTCTCAATAGCAATGATGGCGACCAGAAGACAAAGGAAAGCTAAATTAAAGCACTATGAAAAAAATAGCTGTCCACCTAGAATTCTATACATAGCAAAACTGTCCTTTACACGTAAAAGCACCGGCATTAACGTACAACACAATCAAAATAATTTTTTCAAGAAAGCACACACTGAAAGCAATGCTAAGTGGAGATCTCTAAGCAGAAGGGAAATGATTCTGGACATAAAATTTGGGAATGCAGGAAGGAATATAAAGCAATGTAGAGAGTAAATATATGGGTAAATATATATGTATATTGACTACCAGAAATAATAATTTTAATACCAGGTTGTTTCCAGCCTGTACACAGAATTAAAATTCATGACAATAATACAAATATTGAAATGGTGATAAGTTAATGTGTTTTAATTTCATTATATTTTCGGACACATATTTGGACAAATGTAAAATAGTACAGTATAGCTATAAAACCAAATATAACAATAATTACATTAAATGAAAATAGGCTAAGTATTCCAATTAAGAAACAATTAAAAGAGTAATTCAACCTATATGGTGTTTAAAGAGATCTATTCTAAATATAAGGACACTGGAGTATTGAAATAAAAGTATGAGGGTAAAAGAACACAACCAGAAGAAATATTGATGTCAGAAAAATCAATGCAGGGGAAGCCGGGATGGCTCAGTGGGTCAAGCGCTCACTTTGCAATGCCGGGACCGAGGATCGAATCCCAGCCCCAGCCCATGTGGACCCATGTGCTGAACTGGAGAGTTCCGCCAGTTCAGTTCTCTCTCTGTCTCTGTCTCTCTTTCTCTGTCAAAAACAATAAAAAACATATCTTTAAAAGAAAAGAAGAAAAATCAATGCAGATATATTCATATCAGACAAAGTGGATTAAAGACAAGAAGTCCTGCCAGCTTTAAAAAGGGCAGTTTTGTACTAATTGGAAGATCAATTCACCAGGCAGATATAAGCATGTTAAACATACAAGTCCTTAATAACATAGCTATAAATTGTATCAAGTAAAAAATGTCAGACTGAAAAAGAGTAAAAGATAAATCCATAATCAAGGTGGAAAACTTTCATATTTCTCTCAATATCTGATAAAAGAAAAAAATTCCAATGAGAAAAAGGCCTAAACAACAGACTAAATTGACATTTTCAGAGCAATGCACACAACAGAAGATATATTTTATAATTGCCCATCAAATTTTCCTCAAATTCACTATATGCAAGACAATGAAAAAAATATCATCAATATTCAAAGGAAATTAATTAGATATGCTCTTTTATTTCAGAGAAATTATAGTAAAATCAAATGATAAAAGATTAGAAAATTACCAAATATTTGGAAGTTTATTCAATATCCATATGATTAGCGAATAAATGATAATGGACATGAAAAAATACTCTGAACCAAATTATAATAAAGTATGATATAACAAATTTCTAGGATACAGCTAAATCTGGCCTAAGTGAAAATATATAATCCTTAAAAGTATATAATAGAATCTTTTTATAAAAAGGTTGGAAGTTATCTATATCTCACATAAAATTAGGAAAGGATATGGCAATACTAAAGGAAAGTTAGAAAAGGAAATAATAAGAGAATAAATGAATAATATAGATAGCAAATACATATCAAGAGGGTATCAACAAAACCAAAAAATTGATATTTGAAAATAATAATAAAATAACCAGGTTTTGTACAAATGCTCAAGAAAGATGCAGGCACAATTTACCAATACCAGGAATAAAAAAGTAAAAATAATTATAGATTTTATAGTAAAAAACAAACAAACAAAAAGCAAACAAGATAGTGTAAAAACTTTTTATGCCAATATACTTGAAAATTAACATAAAGTGTACAAATTCCTTAAAAGTCAATCTGAAAAAAGTAACAAAGTGAATAGAAGAAAGTGAAATGAAAACGTTTCTACAAAAAAAGTTGTTGAAGACCAGATGTCCTTCATCAGTAAAATGAATTAGTAAATTATGGCATATGCCAAAAATGAAAGAACTATTGCTATGCAAAATATGGATAAATCTAATAAGAGTAATGTTTGCTGGAAGCAACAAAAGTATATTCTGTGTAACTCCATTTATACACAGTTCAAAAGTAGAAAAGCCACTCTATGGTCTTAAAAATCATAAAGTATTAAAATGTATTTTTTGCAGAGGTAGTCAAAGGGACAGGGCTTTGTGGGATGCTAACAGTGTTATATTTCTTGGTCTGTGTGTTCATTACACTGGTGTATTCACGTTATGAAAATTCACTAATTTGTTAATTCATACTTTTGCATTTTTTGAATAAATCACTGGTTCTCAACCAGTGCCTTTCCCCCTCTGATGCCAACCCCCAACTCCCAGGAGACTTTGTACATTGTCTGGATATATTTTGGTTATCACAACTTGGCAGGAGTGCTACTGGCATCTAGTGGGCAGAGGGGAGACATGTTGCTTAACATACAACAATGTAGAAGACAGCCTCCTTCAACAAAAACTTGTGATTAGAAATGTCAATATTGCCAAGGTTGAGAAATCATGATAACTATAATGTAATTTAATATAAAGTACATTAAAGTTAAAAAATAAATATATAAATGTAGTCTTTATTCTGTGTAGAAGTGTAAATACACAAAAGACTGATATCAAAGACGCAATGTTTGCAGAATGCAGAAAATTAATTGAAGTTAATGAAATGTGATACAAATATTTAAATGTGAGGGAGACCAGTCACAAACCACATTTAATCTCAAGTCTACCATTATATATTTACTTGTAAGAAATATAGACAGATTCCAATTAAAATCATGTATACTATAAAACCAAAATTTAAAGAAAATAAAACAAATGTGTCCCAAAGATTATACATATCAGAATAGAAGTGAACTCACATTCTAAGTCTAGATTTCCTGTAAGCCAAGTCAAAAAGGAAAACAATGGGATATGCAATTTTAATTGTCTGACAAAATGAAACATACTAATTCATTATGAGGAAAAAAACCCTCACATTCCTGACACAGAATTTTGAAGAGAATTTGTACCATGGAGAATCTATAGAAGGCCATTGATTAACATAATGCAAATTGACTTTAAGAGTTGTGAAGAAGCTATAGCTTTTTCTACAAGATGGTGTGAATAGTGAAAAAAAAAGTCCGTGCCCCTCTCAAAGCTGAGGACAAAGCAAAGGCTTTGAAGGCAAAGAGAGCAATGCTGAAAGGCATTCATAGCTACAATAAAAAATAGACAGATACATAGATACATAGATAGATAACTGATAGAAAAATAGATGACAGATAGACAAACAGATGGACAGACATAGATAAGCAAGTAAGGGAGGGAAGGAGGGTAGAAGGAAGAAAATAAGTAAATAAGTAATAAAACAATAAAAAATAGGGATGCCAGGATAGGTCGACAGGTTGAGTGCTTGCCTTGAAACTGCAAGTTCTAGGGATAAAAGCCCGGCCCCGGCCCCGGCCCCGGCCTCAGCCCACGAAAACTCATGCTGAACTGTGGCACAACTGGTGGTAACTGCTAAGCCCCAGGGTGAAGGTTCTCACCTCCAATGCAAGAGGCCCCCAGTTTGGTTCTCGTCCTGTGCAGCCCCACATCTACCTGTGTGGAATGAAACCATGTCACAACTAATATGCAACTATGAAGACTGCTCTGGGCCCTCCCCTCTTCTCTCTCTCTCTCTCACATTCTCTCAAACAAAATAAATATTTTAAAAAATAATAAAAAATAAGTGAAAAGGAGAAAAAGGTGATCTGCATATCACTCGCCTTCTTAAGGCTCAGGACACTACAACTCTAATGGCAGCTAAAATATCCTTTGAAGAAGAATGCCCCCAGGAGGAACAAGCTTGATCAATATGCTATCATCAGGTTCCTCCTAATTACCAAATCAGCCAGGACAAGACAGAAGACAATAACACTTGTGTTCATTCTGGATGTCAATGCTAATAAGCACCAGATTAAACAAGCTGTGAAGAAGCCCTGTGACATTGACATGGCCAAGGTCAACACCTTGATCAGGCCTGATGGAGAAAAGAAGGCATTCGTTCCCCTAGCTACCAACTGTGAAGCTTTGGATGTTGCCAGCAAAACTGAAATCATCTAAACTGAGTCCAGCTGCTTAATTCTAAATTAAAAAAAACCCACCTTTTTAATTTAAAAAGAAGCTATAGCAATTAAAAAAATATGACCATTTTTAAAAATCAAATCTTAATAATAAGGGCATATCAGAAAATGTACATGAGTGGAACCCCTTCTGAGTGGAAGATGGGAAATGATTCTGGGGTGGCAATAGGAATTCAGTACAGAGATACAGGATCCAAATCACTATTCCAGGAGTTGGCAAATTAAGCAGTCCCTTTTTCTTCCATGGGTCCAATCAAGTCCACCAACTATATTTGTAAATAAAATTTTATTGGAACACATTCATCATTTATGCCCATACATTTACCTGTGGCCTATCGTTCTCTTCGTGCCATAATAGCACAAGTGAGTAACTGTGACAAAGCTGTCACATTGTGAAAAAAAACTTTTATTAACCTTTCGTATATGAATCATATAATTTGGAAAGTTATTCTAGAGACTAGATTCACTCTCTATGAATGTTAGACTTTTTTGGGGGGGTACTACTTACATATTTATGGTGCCTAAACATGTTCATATTATCATATATGACCTGTGGCTTCTCTGCCTTTGGGTCATGATATTGGAACAAGTAGCACTAGCTTAACTACACAAAGAAGTGATTGCAACCTACTTAAATATGCTCATTAAACAACCAAACATACAAAAGTATCAATAACTCAGCTTTTCCCTCACAAAATCCCTCCAATGCCAACTATTATGGAGGAAGAGTCAGAGTTAAAGGGGACTGCAGTTATATCTGAGTGAAATTAAATTGTCCTACTTTTCCAAATTTTACAAAATTGCATGACCAAATAACCGTGTTATAGGGTTCCTTCAATGGCCTTGGAAGTGTAGGAGCAAATAAGTGTCCCTGAGCTGCAACAATGAAACAAACTTCATTTGTTTCAGTTTGGCTACATTATATTAGAATATAGCCATTTTTGTGTCAAAGATTTATGGTCAGTTGATATTTATTGGTGAGCTGTCCTCCTAGTGTGGTGATAAAATTAAGCTAAACCAACCTTTTGCCCAGTATTGGTGAAGTGGTGAATTGAGATTATTAGCACAGTCTAATGAACATATTGTCTTAATTTAGTGCTCTTACTAAATGAGCTAATTGGTCAAGGATAGTATATTTTAGTTGTGGGAGGAATTGCCATTATAAATTTTGTTAAAGGTATAAGATTTATAGTGGAAAAATACTAAAATTGCTCTTTTATAATATCATGGTAAATCTAAATTATATCATTTCCTCCTTCTAATATCTAAAGTTACAACAAATCCAACTTTTGGTGGACTTTATATAAATATATTTCTTACCCCTAAATTAAAATAAAAAATATGTCCTTTGGTTTAAACAGAAAATGAACATAACCACCAGTTTATATTAAGTATATGAACACACATGTAGAAGAAATTTTCTTAGGAATTCTAGAAACTATGTTAGATTTGGTGGTAATGTGTTCAAGTGGAACACAGCAGCCTGCATAACTTCAACACTCCAGCTTCATTTCATATTTTTAAGAAAATGCTCCCACTAATATCAGCTTGAGAATAGAAGAAATAACAAAAGCCTCTCATGGAATTGGGAATATGGTGCCTGAGTACATGTGACTATAATAAAATAGTCACATTTCCTTGGCATGATTCACATCTAAAAGTGAGAGCTTTTACATTCTTGTGAAAAGTGGGTTCCAGTTTGTTTAAATTGAAGCAAATGTAAAATAACTTTTATTATTTTTTTTTCTCAAGGTTTCCTGTTCAAAATGTGTTTCACACCCCAGGAACGTTTCTTTTCAGTATACCTTCTATGTGTTTTTAAAGATGTTAATATACTTAGGAAGAAGAAGGAGAAAGAAGGAGGAAGGAAGGGAGTAAGGGAGGGAGGAAAAAAAAGAAAAAGGAAAATAGAAAAGAAAAAGAAAACAAACAAACAAACAAACAAACAAACAAAAAAAGGCCCTTTCACTTTAAATTGAATATACCAAGGTAGTTTTGAATGAATATGATAGGAGAAAATGTATGTATTATGTCCCAAATTTAGAGCATTTTCGCCAAAAGAATGATCAAACATAATAGTGTGAGACAGTATTTTGAAAACGGAAGCACTTGAGAAATATTTTCCATTTTTAAAATAGAATAATTATTTGCCAAATGTTTAAGTTGGGTGACTGCTACAATATTTAAATTTTTGTATGAAATTAGCAGTCTTTTGGCAAAAAAATTTACACAAGACAACTGCCAGATTAAAATACGTACGCTCAATCTGTCCTTTAACTCACCACTCCTCCTCTCCTCCTGTTTTTTTTTCTTTTTCTTTCTTATTCCTTTAATCGGAAAAAAAGAAGTGTCTCTTTGTGATCAGAAATTGAAATAAATCCTGAATGTGTGAACTGAAAAGAACGATTAATCACAGACCAGTCTGAGTTTATAAAAAACATTCTGCTATATTTTTTTTTAACCAGAAAAATATATTTCTTGTTTATAGAGAATCCAAAATAGCTAAGTAGGATCATATGTTCATGTATCATGTTACAAATTTCCACATTACAACTGTTCATTGCTAATATTTCAATTAGTTATAAGATTAGTGATAAGACAATTAGAAGAAATAATCATTATGAATTAAATAAGATACTTTCCAAAAGAAAATGTAGAAGGATTTGAACAAATTTACCTTTGCCATCTTAGTATTTTCCTGGAAAGCAGGATCCCAATTCTTATATGTGTACACATGGAGCCACATGTATATGCACATTTAATTTTAAATAAATTACAAATGTTATTATATATATATATATATATTTCATAACATTAAATGACATTTAATTATATAACAAATACTTTAATTTATATGTTTAAATAATTACTGGAAAAGTCAAACAGTTTGTTTCCATCCTCCTTGATTGTGTATTGAAAAGTTCATCATCTCATATATATATATATATATATATATATGTATATATATATATATATATATATGTATATATATATGAAATATATTAAAAGCTGTACTTTTTTTTTTACTACATGTATCCTGAACGTTTTTCATATTGTTGGATATTCTTTGGAGGATGGTTTTGAATGTTGACTTACTTTCCATTGTGCTGATATGCAATACTCCATTCAGTCAGTTCCCCCATTATTGAACTTTAGCTGCTTGTGGTGACTCCCCATTGTATAACCACAATGCAAATAATGTATGTATGTGTATGTGTATATATGTATATTCACATATTTCAAATTAATTCCTTATATGCTTATTTATACAGTTTTTATTAGTTAGAACCAAATAACATGTAAGGTTCTTAATCTATCATACTGCCAACTTTCTAACACCTTACTTTTGGGAAAAAACTAGTCTAATGGAATGGTTGAATAAAAAATTAGTATTTTATGTATTCTAGTAAACTCTTTTGTCATATCTGTTCTCCACTCTACTCCATACCTATCTTGTGTATTGCTTAGAAACTTTAAAACTTGTTACACAGGAGTTAAATATTTCTACATTTAGCTCAACATAGGAATTAATTCTGAGAGGCAAAATGAACTTTTCAATACACAATCAAGGAGGATGGAAACAAACTGTTTGACTTTTCCAGTAATTATTTAAACATATAAATTAAAGTATTTGTTATATAATTAAATGTCATTTAATGTTAACTACAGGTGACTTTTTTTTTTTTCTCCAGATGAACATATCTTTAGTCATGTAATAAGAAATAAAGTCAGGGTACAAAATAGTATACTTTTCATAGAAGTACATTTTATGGTGATTGCTAGATGATAAATATTTCAGAAAAGAACAATGATCTAGAATTGGTTTGATAACATCTGGAAAAGAAAAAAGAGTGGGCAAGAGACATAAGAATGAGAACAAAAATTGTGGAAGAACAAAAACAACAACAACAACAAATAAAAAGAAGAGTCTTTAATAACCCATATAATGGCATTGTATAAAGATTATCAAGGTAAATATTTTTCACAAGAAGAAGAAATAGGTAACTACAATGTTTAAGTTAATGTTGTATATTATAGTCCATTACTAATTATAAATTTAATAACACAAAAAATACAGGAAATTTGGTAAAATGTTTGAAGCTCAGCAGAAGTTTATTAGATCAAGGGAGAATCAATCATAAAAGTGGGGAAAAAAATCAGTGTATCAGTCTACCATCATGTCTTGAGAGAATCTTTGTCCTATAAGCTGTGACTTCAGGGCTTCCTTGTTTGTTTCTGCCTCAGTTTAAAAGGGAGGTCTAATTGCAGAGGTATCACACTCTAACTCTACAAACCACGATAGTGAATGCCTTCATAATTCTGAAAACAAACCAGACCATATCTTTTATTGGTAAAGACTCTTTACTGGACTTGCAAGGTTGGCAGTATTTCATGAGCGTAGCCATTCTGTCTACCATCCGGAGAAAATGAGCCTGACATATGAAGTCCAGCAGAGGGAAAAAAAGATAGAATGACATGGAGAAATGGACAGAACTCTGGTTCTATCAACTGCATCTGATAATACTAGCTTTCATCTTCAATTTGCCATTGATGGGAGTTACTAAATTTTTATTTTTATTTCAATCAAATTGGGTTTGGTTTCTGTCACTTACAATAAAATGATCCAGGCTAATACAATAATTCATTTTATTTATCTCGCAAATTTAGTAGAAGATAATTTACTTTTGAAACTTATAAGTTTAATTACTGGACTTCTAACTTCCTGTCCAAAATCCTTTTTAAAATCCCTGAACATAAAGCCTTATACTAAATTTCAAGCTATTACAGTGGGGGTCATGGCAGAACTACACAAGGAAAATAGCTACTTCAGCTAAAATCATTTCATTAAATATGTCAGGGAAAATGTGTGTATATATATATACACACATATATATAATAGTATATATTAATATATATATACATATATAATGTATATATTTGTCAATGAATAAATTCTTTTTCCTGCTTAGTGATATATACACCAAATACTAGGTTCTAAATCCTTTATGTTAGTCATAGAAAACGAATTTTATGATTTTTTTCTGACACATTAGTACTGCTAAACTTCACTAAAGCATATGAAGCATGCATTACCCTGACAGCAAAGAAATGAATAGTATGCACTATATACATGTATATATTTCAGTGGCATCTTTGTGGACCTTGCCAGTATCTGCTGTTAAAACATAGTTGAATGTCAATTTTTTTGCAGAAACTTTAAAGCAGGTTTATTATAGTGCTGAATATATTCGGTCATAAATTTTATTATGCAGAAAAAGCAAATTTTTTTCAAATATGAAATTTTATAAAAATTCATTAATTGTTCAATATAGCAAGGCTTTTGAATTCTAGACATTTTATTAATATTAATGTGGCTTTTCAGTGACTTTCATCCTTAAGGAAAGATATATCCCTTATTTTAGCACTGTATCATTTTCAATATATAGTTTCAATAATGACCTCTTCTGTCTGTAAGCCTACTTTAAGAAAACAGAGATAAAATAGCACTATGAGGTTTCAAGTGATTTAGAATCTTACTAAAAAGGAATAGGGGAAGCCAGGATGGCTCAGCAGGTTGAGTGCTCACTTTGCAGTCCCAGGGATCGAGGATCAAATCCCAGCTCCAATCTGTGAGAAACCATATGCTGAAATGGGGTGTGCTTCCCATGACTTATTTTACCTATCATAATACCTTCTAGGCCCATCCATGTTATCACAAATGGTAATATTTCATTCTTTTTTATGGCTGAGTAATATTCCATTGTATATATGTACCACATCTATAGATGGATACTTAGGTTGCTACTATATCTTGACTATTGTAAATAATGCTGCAATGAACACTGGAGTACATATATCTTTTCAAGTTAGTATTTTGGCTTTCTTTGGATAAATACCTAGAAGTGGATGGCTGGGTAAAATAAAAAAGGTGAATAAAATTCAGAATTATATATTGCCACTTATAAAACTAGTCACCAGTAAAAAATATTGTAATAATTATGTGTGGTGTAAGATGAGTACTAGATTTATTAGGGTGATCACTTTGTAAGGCATAGAAATGTCTAATTACAAGTAGTACATCTGATATACCAGGGGTGGCCAACTTTTCTGTATATAAGATCTACTTTTTATCTTAAAAGTGTGTCGCGATCGACTTGTTGTCATAGGCGTAGTCTAAGGGGGAAGAAGGGGTGTGAAATGCATACTATGTTTATACACTGTGTTTCAGAATAAGGTGCATTCCAGTGAGGTTTGGGTAGATAAGTAAAATATATGTTCAAAACTATTTTTTATTTTTTATATCACTTATTAAGTTTTCAAGATATAGGCTCATGAAAAAAAATTAACTTCCAGACCCAACTTTTGATAGGAGCATTCCGTACATGCGGTACCTAAAAAATTCGATTTTCCGACACTTTTTCAAGATAGATTTTACTAACTTAAAATGCAATTTAATTTTTTTATCAACGGCAATGTATAAGTTGTTGTACTATTTGTTTGTAAATATGAAAAAATTGTTATAAAAATGCACAGTATGGCTGATAATTTGATTTCAATATTTCACTTGCGTGTTTTTTATTGGGCCAGGAAAATTTATCATGAAAGAATAATATGACTTACTTTTTGCTAATCTATCAATAGCTCTCTGAGTACACCTTGTACTGAAATATAGATATACGGCTTATCTACCTACGTAAAAAACAACAACAATAATTATTTAAAGGGCCAAAAAACTCACATCCAGGGGAATTAAAAGAACATGGATAATTATTAACAATATTTATTAATTCAAAGTAGCTACAGATAAAGACAGATTTAGAATTTACTTTGTTGCCTTAACATTAA
>PVKE010007521.1:0-50446 GCA_004027555.1 Craseonycteris thonglongyai
GGGATGGCTCAGTGGGTTAAGCGCTCACTTTGCAGCCCCGGGGACTGAGGATCGAATCCCAGCCCCGGCCCGTGCGGAACCATATGCTGAGCTGGGAGCTCCCCTAGTTCAGTTCTCTCTCTGTCTCTGTATCTCTCTCTCTCTCTTTCCTCTGTCAAAATAAATAAATAAATAAAAATATATTTTAAAAAAAAAAAAAAAAAAAAAAAAAAGAAATCCGTAGATGCAAAACCTGGGGATACAGAGGGCTGACTGTATATTTATTTTAAAAAATCCATGAATAAGTGGACCCATGCAGTTCAAACATGTGTTGTTCAGTGGTCAACTATACATACATATAAGCTCTAAGAACAGTGCTTAGCACTTAATGAGTGTTAGTTATTATAGAAGTACCATGAAGATCAAAAGTGGTGGGGCCAATATTAAAGATTAGGCACCTTTAATACTATATTGAGTGGAAAAGAAGCCAGTCACAATAAACCACATACTATATGATTCCATTACAGGAAGTTCTAGGACAGGCAAAACTAACCTGTGATGATAGAAGTAGATCAATTTAGAGGGGTTGGTGAGCTAACATACTGACTGGGAAGAGGTACACAGCAGTCTTCCTGGGTGCTAGAAATATTCTGCAGCTTGATCTGGGTGGTAGTTACACAGTGAATATGTATGCGTATGTACAAATGCATTTTTAAGATTTGTGTGCTTTACTACACATAATTTATACCACACTTAAAAAATTATGCAGAAGTAAGGAATGGTGACCAATCTCCTTTTATCTTGGCACAGAAGACTTTCCCCAACTCCTATGCCTCCCACCAAGAATCTTAGAGAGGAGTCTTGTCTTTTCCTATTGACATCCAATAAACCAAATTCCTTTCACTGACCTGGTTTTAACCTTGACAGGAGTAAGGCAAGGCCACATTCCAGGAAGCTCAGCAGGTAAGGTGGGAGTGTGGATACGAATGACCCTGGCCACAGTGTCAAGACCATGGCCCTCCCTGGACATCAGATGTTGCCAGTGGAACAAGGCCTTGGTGCCAACTCCCATAGTCCCCACCTCATCCAAGCAGAGCCAAGAGTGTAATCGTCTCCAGGGGAACAGAACTCTGAGAACCTCCCTGCTGGGGCCTTGTAGTCAGGATTGCTAGTCGTCAGGATGTCAGGTATATTGGTCTGTTTTGGTTTCAAATGATAGACATCCAAAGCAAACAGTTTCTGCAAAAACAGAGCAACTTATTGAAAGTTGCCAGCATTTATAGAACACACCCATGGAAACAGCAGGGCCTCAGACACATGTGGGCCCTGGGGTACGTTCTATCCTCTCTGCTTCTCTTAGATTTATTGTAGAAACCAGCTTTTTCCTCATGATGGAGAATGTGGCTGCCATCAGTTGCTGAGCCTTCCACATGATAACCTCACAATAGAAAGCCTACCGGTAAGTCCTGCTTCCCTTACATCCAGTCCAGAAAATCTCAGAGGAAGACTCTGATTGGCCCATTTTGAATCTGTTGCCCACCTATAGGCCAATCTACTGTGGCCATGAGCTTGGGACACTGTGGCTGGCAACACTCAGCAGAATGTTGATTAGAAAGTAGAAAAAAATGGTGGTTAGAAAGTAGAAAAAAGTAGAAAAAAAAATTAATAGGGTCCCCAAAGAAGGTATTGTTCCCAAAGAAGAAGGGGTGCTGAGCAGGGTGGACAATGGTGAAACAGAAAGGGGCACAACTTAATTCATAAGGCCTGGTTTGGTTACTCCACTGATTAAATACAACCTTCTCAGTCCTTGTTGTCCAGAGTTCCCGAGATGAGACCAGCAGGGTCCTACCTTTGAGATCCAACCATCTCAGCAAGTGTTCAGAGGATATTCCAGAGAAATACTGGTCCTCTCAAGGCAGGATACTCAGCTTTATCCACAGCACAAGTGCAAGAGAGCAGCAGCAACTCACCAGGCTGAGATCCCAGAGACTGGTCCTTAAGCTATAACCAACTCAAGCTATGACCAAGTGTAAATCCCCTTCCCTCTCTGGGCCTCAGTGACCTACTCTGTAAAACAGGAGGGATGGAGCTAACTAACTGACTTGAGAGACAGCAGAGTTCCCTGAACGCCCAAACAGCCTGGATTTAAATCTCAGCTCTACCCTCAGCAGCTGTATGCTTTGGGAGATGATGATGACTATGCCAATGATGATGATTACCTTTTATTTTGAAAATAATTTCAAAATTACAGAATATTTGCAAGAATAAGTCAAAGAACTTAACCCTTAACCCAGACTGAACAATTTCTAACATGCTGGCACATTTATTTAGTCATTATTTCTCTCTCTCTCTCTCTCTCTCTCTCTCTCTCTCTCTCTCTTGAAGCCAATTTGAATAGGTACCTTGCATACATGTTTACTCTTCACTCTGCCCCTTTATTTTTCACAGTTGTGTATCCTGAGAACAGAGATTTTTCTCTCACATAACCCCAATAAAGTTATCAAATTCAGTAAATTTAACATTGATACAATATGTTCCAATCAACAGTTCCTATTCCAATGTTGCCAATTCTCTCAGTGTCTCTATAGTTTTATTCCCGCCTCCACTACTAAGTTCAGCGCAGAAACAGGAATTGCATTCAGTTTTGTGAAAAATATGTAAACAGAGCCACTTTCAAATGGGACCAGAGCTGTCATGCCAAATGAACTGCCTTGTATATCTTCTGTATCAAAACTTGGAATGTTAATACAGGACAAAATAACCTTTGAACTAGGCCTAAGCAAACTTGTTTTCAAAAAAACTGTTTGCAAAGATAACAAGAAAGCATATATTATGAACACTGGGCTGAAAATTAAAAACATTAATGAGAATGAACATCACTATGTTATGTTATCTGTACTAATAGAAATGGCTTCCTTCTATTGATGTTTAATTGTTCTCTTTCCCGATTTCATAAATACCCTTCGCCTTTTTCTCCTAATCGGAACATTATTTGGGTTCCTGCCTGAATCAGTCCCAAGTAAGTCCCAAATAGCTATTCTTATTTCTCTCAAATAAGTGCTTGTTTGTCTCTCACTTTGAAAGGCCTTTTAACTTTTTGTTCAGCAGTTGTCAGGTCCTTTAGCCTTTAGTCTGGAGCAGTTCCTCAGCCTTTCCTTGTCTCTCATGACATTGTCATTACAGAAGAATACAGGCCAATTGCTTTATAGAAAGTGGGTTTGCCTGATGTTTCCTTATGATTAAATTTAGTTAATACATCCCCAACCAGGGTATGATATGTGTTGCATCCTTTTAAGGATGTCACAGTATGTGAGTAGATAAACAAATGGTAGTATATCTAGACAGTGGAATATTTTTCAGAGCTAAATGTAAATGAGCTATCAAGCCATGAAAAGACATAGAGGAACCTTCAATGCACATTATTAAATGAAAGAAGCCAAGCTGAAAAGGCTATGTAATTGTATGATTCCAACCATATGATATTCTGAAAAAGGTAAATAAGACAGTAAAAGATCAGCAGTTGTTCAGGGTTAAGAGCAAGAAGGGATGAATATGTAGATAGAGCACAGAGGATTTTTAGGGCAGTGAACATATTTAATCTTGTACTATAATGGTGGACCCATGTCATTGTACATTTGGCAAAACCCACAGATTGTACAACTCCAAGAGTGAACCACACTGTGAACTACGGACTTTGGGCGATAATGATGTGTCAGTGTAGGCTTATCAATTATAACAAACTGAGTCCTCTGCTGAGGGATGTTGATAGTGAGGTTGGTTTGGGATGGGGGGAAGGGGAGAGGGTATATGAAAAATTTCTGTAAATTTCACTCAATTTTTCCATGAACTTAAAATTGCTTTGAAAAATAAAGTCTACTTTAAAAACTACATTTGCACAATGACACATAATAAGTATCCATTTTAAGTGCTTGTTGTTATGATTATTATCATTATTTCAATGGCCCTATGATACTAAGTAGGATAGCACAATAAGAAAAAACAACTAAATTATTCCCCATTCCTATTTTAAATCCCCAGCTTTAAATTCCTAAGCATAGATGGACAGAGAAGGGATTACTAGGAAGCATAGGTAATAAGCATTTATTTAGTACTTATTATGGGTCAAGCAACTTCACATGTATTTTACTTATATCACCCTCACAACACCCTCTGAAGAAGGTAGCTTCTGAGAGGCAGTAAAATCTCGATGCAGTTAGACTGTATGGTGTTTGATTTTTGGCCTTGCCACTTGTAAGCTGTGTGATTTTGGCAAGTTATTTAACCTCTCTGTACCTCAGTTTTCTCATTTGTTATGAAAAACAATAAAACAACTGGGTTTTGTACCAATCTCATAGAAATGGTGTATGGATTGAATAAGTAAACTCATAAGATGGGGACTGGCACATAGCAAGCATTTTGTATTTGCTGATACTATTTTAGAGATGTGGAAACTGAAGCACAAAGAGGTTAGGTCATTTGCCCAGGGTCACACACTGAGACGTGGCAGAATTGGGATTTAAATTCAGATATTCTCTGATGACAGACAAGTATATAGGCAATTACAAAGGGACCCAGTACAGACCTAAGGAGGCTTTTTGGCAGGTCAGGGATAAGTTTAGAAGGCTTCCAGAAGGAGGTGGTACCTGAACTATGGCTAAAAGGATGAGCAGAAGTTTGCCTGATGATCAGCTGAAGAAAGTGGAGAACAGGGATCATGTGCAAAAGCCCAGGATAAGACAGGCTGCAGGGAACTGCCAGCGGTTTAGGGCAGATAGTCATAGAGTGTAACTTGGGATGTGATTGCAGCTGAAGCTGATCACAGACCATGGGAGCCAGAAGAAACCTTCACACCCTCGAAAACTTTCTATTTGAGTAGCAGAACGTTTTTTCAGACAAAACCCAGAACAGAAAGTAGATGAAAGCAGAGAAGCTTTAGGTGAAGTGGGGAGAATTCTCCTGGGGACTGGGTCCACCTCGGCTTTTCTGCCATCCTCCCTCACATCTCTGTAGAACCCCACAGGTGTGCATCTCTGAATTTTAGAGATGAAGGAACTGAGGCCCAGAGGAGAGTGGCTGGCCCACCCCTCCTCCTAGGTGACTAGAGTCAGGACGTTAGAATCCCAATCCAGGAGCTTTTCCCTTCAGGATCATTGGAAGCTTTTCTTTAAGATAAGAGCTTTAAATAGGGCGGGGAGAGGGGGGAGGTGCAGGCATATTTTTGCTCAGAAAACCACAAAGCCTTTCTTTCTGAGACTCAGTGTTCCCATCTGTCCAAAGGAGAGTGCTGAGCAAGGTGACCTCAAAGAGACTGTTCATCCCGGCATGTTGAGGCCATTAGCTGGGACTCAGCCTTTCTTAGGGGACTCCCAGCCCTGATCCCCAGATCTTAGGCTCTGTCCATCCAAATCCCACCCCTAGTCTCAGAGGAGAAATGGGGTTGCTCAAGAGCTGCTAGAGAGTGAAGCAGAGTACTGAGCAGAGGAAGCTTGCTGTCCAGAGGCTGAAGTGATGTAACCTGGTGGCTCATATTTTTAGGCCTCTGTGCTCTTGCCCCTGGGCTGGCAGAAGATTAGAGAAAAACAAAAACGGCATGACCTCTGTTTGGCCTGACAACTCCGCCAAAGGGAAAGAAAGACATTGAGAAAAAGCTAAATGGCCTGTGGTTTATTTTGCTCTCTCTTTTCTCAGTGGGTAGGAGCAAAGCCAGGACCCCTGAGGGGCTTGGCATTCCTGCAAATACCTCATTTGGGACCAGGAATCTCCTTCCACCTGCCCTCTCAAACTCACCTTGGCAACATGGCCACACTGCCTAAATCTACCCTAACTCAGCACCACTGATTTACTTAATGTTTACATGCCAGTCTCCATGTTCAGCATTTTCTAATATCGATTCATTTAATCCTCAAACAGCCTCACTTTCACAGATGAACAAATTGAGGTCACAGAAATTGATTAACCTGCCTGTAGCCATAAGAAGCAGTCAGGAATCAAACCCAGGTAGTCTGGCTCTAGACTTAACCTCCATGCTAAGTCACTTCTCCAAAGTCTGGCACCCTTCCGTGTTACAGGAGACTAGTCACCTCCCCTCTGAAGTAGCCCCAGAGAGCCCACCTAGCCCCCCATGACCACTAGAGTTACCCACATACAGTGGAAACCTGCAGTCCCAGAGGAATTATTAATAGAGGAATTGCTTGTCCACCCCACTTTTCAGTTGCCTCTGACATGCTTCTGCTAGCTGCTCAGCCAGAAGGCTCCAGGACCTTCTTACACCTCCTGAAGGAATGAAGGGAAAAGTGAAACCTAGTCAGCAGATACGTGCACACTGGCCATGCCTCTGCCCTGAAGAACCCTGCCCTGGAGCACCTCTGGCTGCTTCTCTCCTCAGCCCTTTGCTTCTCATTTTAGCCAGAAGCCCTGACATGGAATCCCCTGTTCTCTTCCCAGAGTCATGGAATGCTCACTTTCTAGGCCATACCCCAGTCAGAGCAAGCAAATCCAAGGAACAGCCCTGCAGTCTCTTCAAAGTTACTTCCTCCCTGCTCCTTCAGAATGCAGCAGCAAACATTTGGTTCCTCTGGGGCCAAGGTTTCTTCCTTCCAAAAGAGGACTTACACTTTATCTTAGCTAACAGAGGGGCGCTATGAAGTGCTTTTCCAAGTAAAAGAGCAATCTTTGCCCAATAGGCACCTCCACTGCTACCAAAGAAATGGGCTCCTATTGAGAACAGCTTTCGCCCTCCATCCCCTGACAAAAGAAACACAAGTAACAGCTGTAATGACTCAGCAATATACTCCTGGGGTATGAGGAATAAAAAAATAAAATGGAGTCACTATAGTCAAATTACTAAAACCAGCTAGGTGGAGGCACAAGGAAATGATTTTGTTCTTGCTTTCACTAGCCTGGGAACTTTAACTTTGGATCTTTCTAGTCCTGCATCAACGCCAGAATACATACCAGACCTCCAGATAACCCTCTGATTACCCCTAAAGGAGAATGAAAAGAATGCTCACATATCCAGACTACCTGACATCCATTATCCAGACCACCGGTCATCAAGCATTACCATCTCAGACCAATCCAGAGGCTAAGAATGCAGGGCTGCTTTTGGCTCTCTGAGCAGTCGGCAAGAATAAGAAAGTGCCTTATAAGAGGTGGCAAGAAGGGAGCCAAGAAGAAAATGGTTGACCGGTTTTCTAAGGAAGATTTTTATGCTGTGAGAGCACTAGCTATGTTCAATATAAGAAATATTGGGAAAACACTACTCATGAGAACTCAAGGAACTAAAATCACATCTGATGGTCTCAAGAGTCGTGTTTTTTAAATGAGCCTAGCTGACCTGCAGAATGATGAAGTTGCATTTAGGAAATTCAAGCTAATTACTGAGGAGGTTCAGGGCAAAAACTGCCTGACTAATTTCCATGGCATGTATGCACTCCATGGTCAAAAAGTGGCAGATCATGATTGAAGCTCATATTGATGTTAAGACTATTGATGGTTGTTTGCCTCATCTTTTTTGTGTTGGTTTTACTAAAAAACATGACAATCAGATTCAGAAGATCTCTTATTCTCAGAGTCAACAGGTTTGCCAAATCCAGAAGAAGATGATGAAAATCATGACCGGAAAGGTGCAAACAAATGACTTGAAATAAGTGGTCAATAAATTGAGTCCAGGGGAAGCCGGGATGGCTCAGTGGGTTAAGCGCTTACTTTGCAGCCCCGGGGACCAAGGATCAAATCCTGGTCCCGGCCCATGCAGGCCCATATGTTGAACTGGGGAGTGCCCAGTTCAGTTCTTGCTGGGGTGAGACCCCGGCCCAGTTCCTGCCCGGTGCAGCCCCACGCCCACCCGTGGAATAAAACTATGTGGAAAAACCAATGATGTGCAACTATGGAGACCTCCCCCTTCTCTCTGTATCTCTCTGTATCTCTCTCTCTCTGTCAAAAACAATAAAAGTAAATCTTTAAAAAAAATTGATTCCAGACAGCATTGGAAAATACAGAAAAGGTTTGCCAATATATTTATCCTCTCCATGATGTCTTTGTTAGAAAAGTCAAAATGCTGAAGAAGCCCAAGTTCGATTTGGGAAAACTCATGGAGCTTTATGATGAAGGTAGAAGTTCTGGAAAAAATACTGGGGATGAGACAGATGCTACAGTTGAACAATTTGATGGGTATGAGTCCCTATTCCAAAAATCTGTTTAAAATTCAGACTTTCATGATGACAAATAAAACCTGTTTGTGATGGTTCAAAAAAGATTAAAAAGGGATGCCAGGATAGCTCAGTGGTTGAGCACTTGCCTCACAATTGCGAGGTTCAGGGTTTGATTCCTGGCCCTAGCCTATGCAAATCCACATGCTGAACTGCAGTGCAACTGGAAATTGCTGGGATGGCTCATTGAAGGTTCTCATTTCCCGTGTGAGAGGTCCCCAGTTCAGTTTCCACCCCACGCGGCCCCACATCCACCTGTGTGGAATGAGATCATGTCACAACTATGTAATGATATACAACTATGGAGACTGCTCTGGCCCTTCCCACTTCTTTCTCTCTCTTTCTCTCTCTCTCTCTCTCTCTCTCTCTCTCTCTCTCTCACCTTCTCTCAAAAAAAAAAAAAAAAAAGAAAAGAAAAAAAAAGAATGTAGGACTGATTCTTCTCAAAAATATAATTTTTATAATAAGAACTCTCTGCTTTCCTTTCAGAACACTTTGGGTATTGCCTAATTGTGTTTATGGTTTGCAAACCTTAAGACCCTTAAAGAAATCTTTATTACTATTTATTTCTAGCCAAAGCCTCCAGGCTCTTTTTGAGTTCATTTGGCAAGCACTATAACCACAAAAGCATATTTTGTCTCTTATTATCTCTTTAAAAATGCTCTAAAAATGCATTCAGTGGAGGAAGCTCTACCTCTGTCCCTAAGTGAAAACTTAAATCTGATTATCCCCAGGTGTGATGGTTCATTTTATGTGTCAACTTGGTTGGGCCATGGGTTGCCCATATATTTGGTCAAACACTCTCCTAGTGTTTTGGGGTGAGATTAACATTTAAATCAGTGAATTTTGATGAAAGCAAATTGCCCTCATCATGTGGTTGGGCCTCATCCAATCAGCTGAAGGCCTGAATAAAACAAAAAGACCAGCTTCTCCTGAGCAAGAGAAAATTCTCCAGCAGATGGAGAATTTTTCTTCATCTGCAACCTCAGCTCTTCCTGGTTCTACAGCAGGTGATCTTTGGTTGTAAACTGGAACTTCAGTTCTCCTGGGTCTCCAGTCTGCCAGCCCAGCTTAGAGATTTTAGACATGCCAATTTCTATGATTGCATGAGCCAATTGCTTATAATAAATAAATCTCTCTCTCTCTGTATGTGTGTGTGTGTATACATATATATACACATATATATACACACAAACACATGCATACATAGTCATACACCACACAACAGTTCAGTCAATGACCAATCATATATACAACAGTGATCTCATAAGATTAAAATGAATTGGAGATGCCAGGTCCAGGGTTCAATTCTCAGCTCCAGCTCATGCAAACCCATGTGCTGAACTGTAGTGCAACTGATAACTGCCATAATGGCATGGTGGCAAAGGGTCTCACCTCCCATGGGGGAGGCCCCCAGTTCAGTTCCTGCCCTGTGTGGCCCCACATCCACCTGTGTACAACTATGGAGACTGATCTTGGCCCTCCCCCCCACCCCTTTCTCTCTCACATTCTCTCAAATAAATCTTTATAAAAAAAGATGAGCACATGTATATGTGAATGAGTGCATGAGTCTGAGTGTATACATGTATGAGTGTGTGTATAAGTGTGTGACTGTATGTGCAGAGCATATCTGCAGATCTGGAGAGGCAAGCAAGTGCTCAATCACAGCTTGGAGAGAAAGCCCTGGTTCTTCCTTGGGATGTAGAGGGCAGGTGTCCCTAAGCAGAGACTATCTGGTCACACACGTAAGAAGTGCACCTGCTCAGTGCCAGAGCCTATATTGGGCCCTAAGGGTCCCTGGTCTCCTGCTTCCCCATCCCTCACCCTCCCGGGAGGCAGAGCAGGGCTCCCAGGCACTGGTCTCCTGGCTGTGGCCTTGTCTTCCCCTGAAAGTTAAAGAAGCCTGGAGTTCACAGCTTGCCTTTCCCCCCAAGTCTGCTATCTTGGTAATGTAGGTAGAGCCTGTCTTATTGACACCATTAAACTTTCCCCATTGGTCGCATTGCAAAGGCTACAAGGCAGAAATGGCAGGTGTGTTTTGGAGGTTGTTTTAAAACCCTGCTCCAATAATAATAGGGTAGCTCCCAAGTTTTAGAACCAGACATGATGCTGAGGGCTTTGCATGTATACCACCTCACCCAATCCTCCCAAAAGCCGTTAGTAAGCCCCTCTCATGTTCAGACAGACCTGACTTGGTATAAGAAGTTATTTTGGGAGTGGTTAACAGTGCAATCACAAAACACAGTCCATTCTCAATCCTGACTAGAGGGGTGGCAGCCCTGTTCTCATCTCTATCAAATAGTGCTGTGTGTTTTCTTGATAAACAGTCTGTAATTACCTAATTTTTTAAAAATTTGTTTGTTGTTGTTTCCACCTCCAAACACCTCTGAGGCAGGTACTAAGTCTATTCTGGTCTCACCTGAATCCACAGCATGTAACACAGTTCAAAGCATGTGACATGTAGTAGGTGCTCAATGAATAGCTAGCTGTTCATTAACTGACATTGAATGAACTCAGTTATATGCCACAGAGGTAAATATGTTTCGGATCCAGCCACCCACTGGGACCTCTCCTTTGCAAAACTCAGGTGTGGTGTTGACTAGGTTGAATTTTCAAATATGCTGGTGCTCAAGACTCTGGAACTGTACTTTTACACAATTCGATTATTTGAAACTTTCAATTGTTGGACCTGGGTCCCTAATCCACCTAGTTATAGGGTTCTGGCTATTTATGGCCCTGCACTGTCACCTGCTGGCTATATGTGAATTTGCAGCCTCGGGAACAAGCAAGGAATGGGATTGGAGGGTAGTACCCCAGCTGATCAGGAATTGATCAAATGAAGCAGTGACTAGAAAGGATTCTGGCAAGCCACTTACTGGTAAATTATAGAAAACCTCTCTTCTTCTCCGTCTACCCGTTTTCTTAAAGCATTAAATTCCTCCCAAGGCTTCAATTCTCTGGTCCAGGGGTCTCAGAATCCAACCAAACTCCTCTCCCTCCTTTTAAGCCTGCTTGCCTTGCAGCCTTCCCTATCTCAGTAATTGCTCCAAGCCCAAACACTGGAGTCATCCTGGAGAAGTCCTGGAGGAGGGAATGTCTGTTTCCTCTCCAAAACTAGCACAGATATCCCCTCCTCTTTCTCCCATGTTCCATGTCTAGTCCATCAGCAAACCCTGTCTGCTCCATCATTGAAAGCTATGTAGAATCTAACTACTTCACACTACTTTCCCAGCTCTTACTGTGGTCTGAGCTGACATCATCTCTTAACTAAGAAGGATTCTTCTCCGAACAGTTCTCCAAAGAGGGTGTACAAATGGCTAGCAAGCACATGAAAAAATGCACAACGACATCATTAGTCATTAGAGAAATGCAAATCAAAACCACAGTGAGATAGCGCTTCATACCCACGGGATGACTATTATCCAAAAAAGAGAAAAAGAACAAGTGTTGCTGAGAATGTGGAAAAATTGGAACCCATAGTTGGTGGGAATGCAAACTGGTGCAGCGACTGTGTTGTGAACAGTTTGGTGGTCCTCAAAATGTTAAATATAGAGTTACCATATGATCTAGTGATCCCACTTCTGGGTATATACATAAAAGAACTGAAAACAAGGAATCAAACATATAACTTTATCAGTGTTTATAGCAGCATTATTCACCATAATCAAAAGAAGAAACAACCTAAATGTCCATCAACAGATGATTGGATAAACAAAATGCTATTTATACATACAAGGGAATATTATTCTGCTTTAAAAACAACTGAAAATAGATTAGAGGTTACTAGAAACAGGGAGGGTAAAGAGAATAAAGGGTTATTGCTTAATACATACAAAGTTTTTGCTTGGGATGATGAAAATTTCTGGAATGTTAGTTGATACAGCCACTATGGAAAACAGTATGTATGGAAGGTTCTCAAAAGATTAAAAATTGAACTACCATATGATCTAGCAATCCCAATTTGGGATATATATCTAAGAGAAATGAGTTCACTATGTTGAATAGATATCTTCACTCCATGTTCACTGCAGTATTAAGTTACAATAGCCAAGGCATGGAAAATGTCCATGGATGGATAAGTGGATAAAGAAAATGTGATCTACAGATACACGTACGCATATGAAATAGAATACGATTCCACCATAAAAAGAAGAAAATCCTGCCATTTTCGACAACATGAAAGGATCTTGAAAACATTATGTTAAGTGAGATAAGTCAGACAGAGAAAGATAATTACAATCTCATTTATATGTGGAATCTAAGAAAACGAAACTCATAGAAAAAGAGATCAGATTTCTGGTTACCAGATGCAGAAGTGGAGGTGGGGAAGTGGAGGGAGATGGGCAAAGGATACATCTGCAATGATCCTATTTCCAAATCAGGTCACATTCTGTGGTACCAGGGGTTAGGACTGCAAGATATGAATTTGCGGGGAGGGGGACACAATTTAACCCATAACCATCCCCAATATAGACACCCCACTGATCACACAGACTTTGTCCCTATTTCTCCTCTATCTTCCCCCACACCACACCCATCCCTCTCTTCATCTGTAAATCTCCAGTTCCTTCTTTAACGTTAAGCACAGACATCTTTTCCTCCAGGAAGGTTTCCCTGATTCCCTCCTTTGTTTTTTCGGTGCCCTCTCAGCTCCCTGGACTTCCCCAATTATAGTTATTTCTCTTTGTCACTAGGCTATGAACACAAACTAGTTTGTTGATCTCATTGTTGAAAATTGTGAGCAGAGGAGACAGCTTCAGGGAAGACTGGTTTTTAGGATTGGGGAGGCCTGAGTCTGTTGAGGAACTGAGAGAAGGAGCCTGTGAAGGGGAAGGACTGATTTCTGGGTTGGCGGCCAGAGGCCCCGGAGGGTGAATGAAGCTGCAGCAGAAATTTGCGCTGAAGAAATGGAAGCTGAAGAATCTCGAAAGGGCTGTGCAAAGGCTCAAGCTCCGGGTGGGATTCCAGAGACCTAGGGTCCGCTCTAAAATACCACTTACCCGCCTTGTGATAGAGCAGCCCCATTCCACTTTCTGGACCTCATTTTCTTTGTCTATAAAATCGTAGAGTTAGCTCCAGAGATCAAACACTGGCTGCTGTTCTGACAGATCTGCCCCTCAGACATGTTTTCTTTGACATGCATAGCAATATACAAAATTTCATCTAAAACCCAGCTTTCTAGTTGAGAAATGAGTACGGTCTTCCCTCAATGGCTGTGATTGGCTGGGCAAGGTTGTGGCTACCGCCTTCAGAGGTCTCCGGTCTCCATCAAGGGCTCAGCCTCTGTCATTCCAAAGGCCTGTCTTTCAAATCTAAGCTTCCGTGAAAAGGATTTCAGGAGGTCTGGGTAGGGTTGCCAAATTGAGCAAATAGAAATACAGGACGCTGGGTGTGGCGATACCAGGATAGACAGCATTTGCTCCTTCCCAAGAGCCTGATTTCAAGGAGGGCCACAAGTTTAAGTGCAATTTTGACATTTTACCACCAGGGAGAAGCAGAGCCGCAAAGTTCACCTGAGTCTTTAAGGCCGAGGATCCGTGGCAGCGCTGTTAGGACCTAGTCCTAGGAGATCCTGGGGGCGGCAGGGGGCCTGGAGCTGAGGAGGGGCAGGAAGCTGAAAGGCGATGGAGAAAGGAGTGGAGCATTGTGCCTGACCCAGCATTCAACAGGCCTTAGTGGGTGTGATCAGAGGCTTCTGGAAAAGGAAACGTTTGAGTTAGGCCTTAAAGACAGGCAGGATTTGGACAGTAAAGGAGGAGGGCCCTGCAGGTGGGAGGCATGGGAGGAGGAATGAGTTTGCACAAGTGAGGGAGCATATAACCTGGCTTGAGGCCGTACAACAATGTCAGAAATTCTGAAATACCTTAAGCCATTGTTTTAATTATAATTTGTGGATACGAGTGACAGAAAACCACCTCAAATTGACTTAAAAAACCCTTATTTTCTCACATAACTAAAAAGTTTAAGAGTAGGAAGCCTTTAGACATGACTGTATCTGGGGACTCCAATGACATCACCATGCACCTGCCTCTCTCTGTGGTGACTGCATCTCAGACAGGCTTCCTTCTCCTGGTGGCAAGATGGCTACCAGAAGCTCCACTCAGACCCCCTAAAATGTCCTAGCAACCACCAGGCACATAGAGAACTTCATTTACAATAATTCCATCAGACAGCCTGGGGATCACTCTGATGGGCCTGTATTATATGCCCCTCCAGAAACTAGTTGCTGCAGCTCTGGTTGACATGGTCTGAGTCATAGGCCACATCTGGCTTGAGGGGTGGATCTATCCACCCAACCCCCCTGGACTGATACTGAGGGAGGGGTGGCCTTCTCAGAAGATGAGACAATGCGTGCTGGGCAGAAAAAAAGAAGAGGTGTCTCTATACCAGGTATTCACTTGAGGGATTGGAAATCAGGAATTATGGATGAGGGAAGGGTAAGGCCTGAGGTTTATTTTTGTTATCTGTTTGTTTTGTCTATTAAATGTGAATGTATGAGTGGTTGTTTTGGAGCCATGTCAACAACTTCAATAATGGCCAGACCACCAATGTACCTTACTTACATAGCTGCATCCTGAACTCACTCATTCAGTAGCTAGTTAGTGACATCTCCCATGTGCCAGGTGCTGTGTCAGAAGCTGAGGGCATAGCAGTGAACAAGAGATAAAGTCTTTGCCTTCCTAGAGCTTATAATCTGACGGGACAGGTGGATGAAAACAAGGAGACAACTAAATATAATGTTTCTGGTGATGATTAAATGCTATGAAGAAAAATAAAGCAAGGGAAGGGAAGAGTGATAGGTGCATGTGTGTGTGCGTGCATGTGTGACATTCTCTACAGGATGGTCAGGGACAGGATCTAAAGGAGGTGAAGGGTGAGCCAAGCTGAGATCTGGGGATGAGCATTCCAGGCAGAGGGAATAGCAAGTGGAAAGGCCCTGAGGCAGGAACGAGGTTGGTGTTTTCAAGAAACAACAAAAGTCCTTATGGCTCGCAGTGAAGGAGAGAACAGTAGGAAGGAGGTCAGAGGAGTAGAGGAGACAGAGGCAAGTGTTGCAGGATCTTGTGGGCCACTGTGAGCACTCTGAGTTTTACTCTCCCTAAAACAAAAAGCCATTGGTGGGTTCTAAAAAGTAAAGGGATGTGATCTCTCACTTGAGTTTTAAAAGAACTGTCTGACAGCCATATAAGAAATATATATAATGGATCATAGTGGGGCAAATGTGGGAGCAGGGAGATCTGAGGAAGGCTGTTGTTGCAGTTGATGGGCAACAGAAGGTGGTAGTTGTATCAGTGTGATGGTGGGGAAAGGTGAAATTCTGAATATATTTTGAAAGATGAACCAGTAATATTTGCTGACAGATTGATCAAGGGGTATGAAAGATAGGAGTCAAGAATGACCCCGAAGTTATTTTTTTAAGATTTATTTCCTTGTTTGAGAGAAGGTGAGAGAGAGAGAGAGAAGTGGGAAGGGCCCAGAGCAGTCTCCATAGTTGTACGTCATTAGTTGTGACATGGTTTCATTCCACACAGGTGGATGTGGAGCTGCATGGAGCAGGAACCAAACCGGGGGGCTCTGGCATGGGAGATAAGAACCTTTGCCACCAAGCCATCCTGGCCGTTAGCAGTTGTGTCCCAATTCAGCACATGGTTTCTCACAGGCTGGGGTCCAGAATTGAATCCTGGACCCTGTGATTGTAAGGCAAGAATCAAGCTCAACCATTGAGCTATCCTAGTATCTCCTCCAAAGTTTTTTTTGGTTTTGCCTAAGCAACTGTTAGAATAGAGTTGTCTTTTCAGAGACAGAAAGACAAAAAGACAAGTCATCAGAAAATATTGAGAACCTATTTTGTGCCAAGCATTATGCCTGTGACCAAACCAACCTTGTCCTAGACCTTGGCAAAAGAGATAGACAATAAACACTAAACAAGTAAGTGAGAAGATTTCAGCTGTTAGACGGTCCACACAGAAGATAGAACAGGGTCATGTTATTCTAAGAGCAATCAGACCACAGAGGATTTTCAGCAGGGAGTGATAGGATCTGCTTTAGAAGAACACTCTGACTGTTATGTAGAAAATAGACTGTTGGGGGAGGCTGGGATGGTTCAGAGGGTTAAGGGCTCGTTTTGCAGCCCCAGAGACCAAGAATCAAATCCTGGCCCCAGCCTGTGCAGACCCATATGCTAAACTGGGGTGTGCTTCCCATGTTGGAGGCCCCCAGTTTGGTTCTTGCCCCCTGGCTCAAGGGGGCATGCCACCCATTTGAGAGGCCCCCAGCCCAGTTCCCGCTGTGCATGGCCCCCACCCACCTGTGTGGAACAAAACCATGTCGAAAACTGATGACGTACAACTATGGAGACTGCTCTGGGCCCTCCCCCTTCTCTCTGTCTCTGTCTCTCTGTCAAAACAATAAAATAAATCTAAAAAGAGAAAAAAAGAAAATAGACCATTGGGGACAGAGCAGACAGGGAAGCCAGTGAGAAGGCTACTAAAGGCCTCTAGGTGAGAGACAGTGGTACTCACATGGAAGAGCTTGGACAGAGGAATTGGGCAGGAAATCAACTTTCACCCTGTACGAGAGGCATTTTTAGGAGCATGGTGGCATCACCGTCCCTCTCCAGGGGCTTGGCCAGGCACCATGCACAAACTCCCAGTGCCTGCTTCTTCGACAGAGACTGTCACTTTGCCATTAATTGCCACATCACCCTTCATTTCCCTACTCAGCTCCATTTCTGGGCTTTTTATTTCCTTAGAAGCCTCCTGGTCTTGCTCATATGCCGTTGGCCCAGACCTTTTGTCTACTAATGCAGGCTGTCCCTCTGTGACTTCCCAAAGCTTCTCCTGGGGGAGCAGGGAGGGTACAAGAACTCATTATGGGGAACGGGTCCTCCCACGGAGAACCAGGATTCATTTCTACAGGCAAGGAGGTGCCAGAAGTGTGCACTTCTCAAGACTGGGGTCACAGGGGGATGGCAATGTCACCTGCCATCTCATCCTGTTCATTTCAGATACAGAGCATTGTGGTTCTCAAAAGCTTTGGCTCTGGAGCCAGACCACCTGGGTTCAAATTCCAAATCTTCCACAAATCATTTGGATGACATTAAACCCAAATTCCTAGAAACAAAGCCTAAGTCAAGGATTCTTGTGCACATAAGTTACTGAGAATGAGCTCTCAGTAGGAATCTATAAGGGATTGAGGAAAACATAATAAGGCAGGGGAAGAAATTAGGCAAAGATGTCAGTTTGATAGCAGTTTAGCTTCAGCCCAATCTTGAGAGTGACAAGGCGGGGAACACTCTGAATCTTGATTAGCAACATGGAGTTGTCCTACCTTGTAGTGAGAGGGCCCCTTGTGACATGGGGGCTCCAAGGGCCCTGTATTAGTTTCTTAGGGCAGCCACAACGATGTACCAAAAATGAGGTTGTTTAATCGATGGAAGGGTATTGTCTCATGGTATGGAGACCAAAGTCTGAGAGCAAAGTGTGGGCAGAGTCATGCTTCCTCTGAAAGTGAGTGTGTGTATGTGTGTTGGTTGGTGAGGAGGGGGTATCCTTCCTTGCCTCTTCTATAATAGCTTCTGGTGGTGACCAGCAATCCTTGGCCTCCCTCGGTTTGTATATACATCACTCCAATGTCTGCCGTCATTGTCTCATGGCCATTTTCCTGTATGTCTCAAGTCTCTGTGTCTCTTCTCCCCTTCTTATAAGGACACCAGTCATATTGCATTAGGGGCACCCCCTATTCCAGCATGATTTTACTTCAACTAATTACATCTCCAATGACCCTTTTTCCAAATAAGGTCACATTCTGAAATACTGGGGGGGGGGGGCACATTTCAATGCATAACAGGCTCCTTGTGGTGACCGGCCAGCCTTTTGTACCTACAGTTCAGACAATCATTGCTCAAGGGTGTCCCTTGTAGAGAGAGCTTTTGGGGTGATGTGTCTCCCATTGGTCAAGGACAAGGGCAGCGGTGCTCTTTAGCAGCCAACACTCACAGCAGCTGGTGGATGGGTGGAGTCACCGGTAAAGGGGACCTAGGTGGGGCACCCACAGCCTCTAAACAGGCAAGTTGTTCAACCTGTCTATGCCTCAGTTTTCTCATTTGGAAAATAAGAGTTGTAGAGTGCCTACAATAGGGAGAGGTGAGAATGAAAATAATGTGTATTCTTAGAATAGCACCTGGTTACGTGCTTTAGAAATGTTAGCTTATTATTGATTACTATTTGGGCCAGGGTGGATGTGACAGATTCTGAGAAGTAGCAGGGGTCATTCTCAGCTTATGGACTGGCCCTTACTCTTCTTTCCTGGCTGGCTCCAAAAAACCGCAGAAGAGTTAATTCACCACAGACAAAAATGCAAAATGAGGCCTCAAGGCCATCCAATCTAGTTCTCCATGACCATTTTGCCAGTGGGGAAACTGAGGCCCCACAAGGAACTTACCCAGGTAATAAGTTGGAGGCAGCATGGTGGTGGTTCAGAGAAAGATTTTGGAATCAGGCCAATTTGGGCTTGTATCCCAGTTGAGTGACCTTGTGCTGGTAATTCTGCCTCTCTGGGCCTTGGTTCCTTGTCTATAAAATGCATCATTACACCCGTGGTTGAACATTAAATGATGCTAACTGCTTATTAAATGTGAACTCCTGCATCACACCAACATAATCATGTGTCCACGTGTGGCCATTCGGAGGGAAGGGGAGTTCTTTGCCCAGGCCTCCAGGATACCCTGTCCTGAGAGCTTTCAGCCCCAGCCCTCTCTCTCCCCTGGCTCCAGGTCTGCTCTGTCTCCCATCTCAGCAGAGGGCCCTGTCTGGCCTGGGCTGTGGTCCCACCAGGAAATCAATACCAGTCGGTGAGCCATCATCCACCTCCCCAGTGCCGTGGAGCTGCTTAATTGTATGGACGTTGGTGCTGCCGCCAAGGCCTTGCTCGTCAGAACTGTGTGGTGGTCACAGCCATGCTTGGCTGAGAGGTACATTCATTACAGAGACTGCTTTTATTGAGACTTCCAGAGGAATTGGGGATGAAGAGTAAAGCAAGCAATCACGTCTCATCCCCAGGGTGCAGCAGGCTTCTTGTCCAAGCTGCCGATAATAACAGCCAGCATTCACTTAGGGCTCACTCTGTGCTGTGTGCTGTTCTTAGAGCTTTACAAATAGCAACTCACAGAACAGCTCTATGAGAGGCATGGTTATCATCCTTGTCCCCATTTTACAGATGAGGCAACCGAGGCCCAGGGAAGTAACATGATTTGTTCAAGTTCGCTCAGATAATAAGTGGGGCCAGTGGATCCAGGGTCTGGGTGTTTAGTCCCTGCTGTGTGGCCTCTCAACGATAAGAATGTGGTTTTGATGACAATAGCAGCTTCCATGTATTGCAAGTTAGCAGGAGCTGGGTGTGGTGCAGACCTCCTTTTCTTTTCTTCTGTTATTTAATTGCTCAACTTTGGGGGTGATTGGTTAGTAAAAATTACATGGGTTCCACGTGTACAATTAATTCCATAGTACATCGTCTATGTGTTACATTATGTGTTCACCATACAGAGTCAGTTTTCTTTCTATCACCATATATTTGGCTCCCCCTCTTTCCTCTCCTACCCTCCTCCCCAAACCTCCTTTTCGTGCCTAATATATTTCACTCCAACTCTCTGAGACAGGGAAGAATGACCCCATTTTATAAATGGGCCAAGTGGACTGTGGGTGGAAGGGGTGAAGGCACTTCCCAAGGCCACATGGCTGATTAAGGAAAAGGTGTGTGTGTGTGTGTGTATCTCCAAGGCATGTCTGGCTCCAAACCTAAGGTCTTAACCAGCCATGTCTGCTATCTCCCATTCGCTTGCTGTGTGGCTTCAGGGAGGTCACTGCCCCTCTCTGAGTCTCAGTGCACTTTTAATCCATCTATGAATCTTTTCTAAGCTCCCAAGTGCCTAGACTGGGTTTGGGGGCTGGAACAGGTATAAAAGAGGGAGGGGATGCTAAGTCTCTGCCCTCAGGGTATCAGATACCTGCCTCCAGCTCCAAGGCCCTGTTTCTTCCAGGGCTTGTGGCCACAGACAATCTGCAACACCATGGCCGGGGAGCTTGTTATCAAGGCCAGCACCAGCCTCAGACATTCTGATTCAGGAGGCCTAGGGTGGAGCTTGCAAACCTGCATTTAAAGAGACTCCTGGAGGATGGTGGTGCTCAGCATTGGCAGGCTGCACTGAATTAGGTTCTGCTCTCTCCATCATTAATTAAAAAGCCTTATGAAGAGAGTGTGCTCTCTATCCAAAGCTTCAAGGTTATTTTAGTCACTTAACAAATTAATACAAATTAAACAAGTTTTTAAAATGATAACAGATACGGTGTTATTTTTAGGGTCATGTTAAAACATTCAAACCGTAAAGGAAGGTAAGGTAATAACTTTCACCTTCTTCCCTCTCACTCTGCCTCATGCAGCTGCTTAAATCAAACTGTGCTCCGGATGCTTCTTGATCACTCACTTGGAGCCAAACATTGTGCCAGGCACTGGGGACAGCAGAGACAGACAGACATGGTCCTACAGAACCGATGACAATGATCTCAGTAGCTAACGTTTATTGAACCAGGCCTGATGCTGATTCTTCTAATAGGCTACAGGGGTGGTGCTATGATTATTCCCCTTTTATAAAGGAGGAAAGTGGAGTTTGTTGTCCGAATCATGATTTCTCAAAGTGTGTTCAGGTTTTGCCTGTATCAGAAGTACTTGGACCAGCCAAATGCAGATTCCTGATCTTCCAGCCACCAGCTTCCTGGAGCGGGGCCAGGGTCCTGCATTTTTATGCACATACCCTGGGTGTCTCTGACTCCTGGTAAGTTATGAGAACCACTACCCCAGCTGTCCTGGGAGTGGAAGGATGAGACCACTGAGCTGATGGAACCTTAAGAGGAGGGAAAGCAGCTGCTAAGAGAGGGACAGCCGGGCTCATCCTGTCGGCTTCTTCCAGCGGTGTGGCTGAGCCCCTCTCCATATCTAACCTCCCCCACCCCAAGGCTGCTAGCCCCGGGAAGCTCTCCCCTCTTTCCCAAGATGTGCAATTATCACAGCCTCCATGCCATCCCAGCTGCTTCTGTTATATTTTATTAGTCAAGTGGAACATTAATTAAATGGAGAAGAATAAAGCCAGAGATGGGGGAAAAATTTGCAAAGCCCAAGGAAGAAAAGAAGCCCCTTCACAGGGCTCTGCAGTAGTTGGGACCCTTAATTGTGTGACAATGAGGAAGGCTGTCACCCTGACATTCCCACTCTGCCAGGTGATTCTAGGCAGCAGACTTTGGATGTGTGTAGCAGGGGAGAAGGGTATGGAGATGGTGAGCCTGGGGAGCCAGGAGAAACCAGGGTCCCCTGTGCCACCATGGGACTCTGAGGCAGGGGCTTGGGGGGACCACCATACTGGGATAAACCAGACTCTGTTGGAAAGGAAAAAAAAGTCCCAACTGCCTCCCTCTATCCCATGCTTACCTTCCTGCCAGCTTCCCTGGTGAACTCTCCTTTATTCTTCACGGCCCAGCCCAAAAGACCCTCCTCTGGAAAGCAGAGTTAATCCTTGTGTTTCCCGGGCTGTGGCAGCATTACAAGCAGCTTTCTGTCCCAGGTCACGTTCTTATTCTCCTGTCTGTGCCCCTCAGAGTCCTCAGAACAAGGCCTGGTCCTGAGTGGGTGTTGAAGATTTGTTGGAAGAGCAAGTGTGTTTTGCCAAGACAAACCCTGGGGCTGGTCAGCTCTGATTTCAAACTCCTCCTTTCAAATGAAGTCTTGTGCTCACATCCAGCTAGTACAAAGCAATTAATCTAGACTTGCTTGAACTTTTTAACGTGACATTCAGGCCCTTTGTGGTCTCACTTTAACTTACTTCTTCATTAAGTCTTCTCAAGTATGTGCCCGAGTCACCTACATCAGAATCACTTGGGGCCCACCCCAGACCTAGTGAGTCATAATCTCAGAGAATTTGAGGAGCCCCCACCTGCAGACAGTGTGAAGAATGGGAGGAGGTGGTGATGAACAGGGGGTTCATCAAGCCCAGATGGTGGGATTCTGTTGGAAACTAAATAGATATGTCTTTTACCAACCCCCAGGGCTGCGGTTTCCTCCTTTGCCAAAGAGTAAAGTTATCTAAATTAAACACAGTGTTCCTAGCAAAACAATGAGAATTATGACATGCTTCACTACCTCCTGGCAAAGGCTCTGAATGACTCAGCCAATCTGCGAAGGCACTGAGAACAGTGGTGTTCTCACCCTGCCAGAAGGACTCCGAAGAGCGCCTGCCTACCTGTTTCATTTCATCAAGGTTCTAGAGCTGCAAACACCTACTGTGGGAGGTTTGGGGTGGTAGCAGGGTGTGGGGATCTAAGTAGACCTGCACAAAGAGTCCCTTCTTCAGCCTACCTTCCTTCCCTGCTTTGTGCTCACATACCTGTGATGGGTAGACACGTGGAGTCTTCCAAACTAGCCCCACACCTTCTTGTCCAGTGCTCAGCAGAAGACATTTGTGGTTCTGATGAAGAGATAGGCAAACAGACCTACTTATTCATTCACTGAGCACCTATTAAATACCAGACTGTTTTGGGTGAAGGGAAAGAGCAATCTAACAAAAGGGAGTCCCTGACTTCACAGAGATTACACTATAGCGGCCCAGAGAAGTGATGTCACTTGCCCGAGGTCATGCAGCTGGTAAGTGGCCATATCTGTGGGCCAACCAGAGCAGAGGGGTGGTTATGGGGAAAGGTCCCATGTGACAACCAAGGTCAAGCCAGCCAAGACATGGAGGACAGGAGCTAATTTGGCAACAGACCAGCCAGGGTTCTAATCCCACTGCTGTCATGTTCTCACTTTGCTACCCTGGGCAAGTCACTTCACCTCTCTGAGCCTCTGCTTTCTCCTGGGGAAATGGGGGTGGAGAAGCCTATAGTGAGAGATTTGGGAGCATGAACTGAGATCTGGCAAGTGCTAGGGACTGGCTCATTCTCCTCCCCTTCCAGTAAGGGGTTCAGACTTCTTCCACTTCCTCTTTGTGGACCACATTGGCCTTGGTCAACACTAATGAACTTGGAAGAGATCTGAACACACTGTGGTTAGATCAACCACTTCTTCCTCCAGCACTCTCAGTTCATTCCTGGGGTTCTGGGGCATGAAGGCTTTGGTATGGGTAAGGAGATTAATGGTAAAAGGTTGTAGCACACAAAGCACAAATTCTAAAAGAATGGATTAAAAAGACAGCTCTGTCAGTGTGTGGATGATAGAACAGAAATGAGTATATGTCAGATAGTGGCATAATAATGTTGCATTAAAAAAACCCACCCCAAAACTCTGTGGCTTAACAATGATCATTGATTCTCAAAGGTGTGCAATTGGGGTGGCTCTGATCCACACATCCTTCTCCCAGGAGTAGTGGGTGAATTGAGGCATGTTCTCATGGCAAATCCACAAGAAGGTGAGTCCCAGGCTTGGAAATGGCCCGTTTCTGCACTAGTCCATTGACCAAAACAAGTCAATGGCCACATTGTATGCAGCTCCTGGGGGCACACACATGGGGCGTCTCTCCTCTCCTGGTGCTGGAGTGAGCCAGGAGCTCTCCAGATTGTGACTCTGTTTCCATCCCAAGCTCACACAGGTCACACATCACTTCTGACATGGCAATTTCTGTCAAATAAAAACATTACAGGGGAAGCCGGGATGGCTCAGTGGGTTAAGCGCTCACTTTGCAGCGCCGGGGACCGGGGATCGAATCCCGGCCCTGGCCCGTGCGCAACCATATGCTGAACTGGGAGCTCCCCCAGTTCAGTTCTCTCTCTGTCTCTGTATCTCTCTCTCTCTCTCTCTCTCTCTCTCTCTCAAAAATAAATAAATAAATAAATAAATAAATAAATAAATTTATTTTAAAAAAAAGAATGTTTAAAAAACAAAAACAAAAACATTACAGTGTGCCCTCATCCCCCTTAATCACCGATCTGGCAACACGTGACTTCTGGCTTTTCCCAAAAGTCAGAGGTAAATGTTTTGAATCGATTTAGGACATCGAGGCAGCCATAACAGCACAACGAAGACACGCAGGAAAGGGGATTTTCTGAACTGCCTCAGAAAGTGGAAAGAATGATGGGATCAGTGTGTTTAAAGTGAGGGGGAGTGTTTTGAGGGAGATTAATGGCAATGTGCATTTTACTGTAATAAATTTTTTAAAACGTTCACCGTATATTTTTTATCATACCTAGTAGTTCATTATGTTTTTAATGGACTTCCATTCCTTTTTGGTTTTAGGGAACCAATAGACAGTGGGTTCCCCACTCATTAAACCCCTTATTTGGTACTTGATATCATTGTCCCATTCTATTCTCACAGTCATGTGTATGTCTTTGATGTGTTTATCTTTTATCTAGGACTCTTTGTCCATTTTATCCTTGTTGTGCGTTCCTGTGTGTCTGTCTACTGTCTCTCTGCATGTCCCCATGTGTGTCTATATATCTTTGGTGTTTTGTGTACCCTTGTTTGCGTCTGAGTCCTTATATTAGTCTTCATATATGTACATCTGTGTGTGCTACATGTGCGGCATTTTCTCCACTACCTTCCCAGCACCCTGACTCCTTGCCCATTTTATCCCATCCTAGGAGACAGTGACCCTGGCTTCTGTCCAGCATGGGCCATGATGATGGCTGTGACCTGGCCGAGGTAGCTCAGCACTCAGCCCTCTATCCCAAGCCCAGAGGAAGCGGATGCTTGACACGCAAGCCCCTGACATCATCCTGACAGCTGCAGTGAATCCATCTGTGACTTCTCTGGGTACAAACTAAAAAATGACTTTCAGTAATAGCGTGGGGAGGGTTTCTCTCTCGGCATGACTTCAGCCAGAGTTTATTAAACTTTCTTTTTTTAATTTCTTTTAATTTCCCTATTGGAGTCAAGTGGTGCATCAATCACGGGTGCCTTTGGCATGAAATGCATCATCACCATTGTTACACATCATCTGGCCACACCCGTCCTCCCAGAGCAGGCAGAGCCCAATGTCCCATACACACCCCAGGCTGCATCCCTGAGAAGACCAAGCTTATCTTCCATCAGGATGTTGTCATCTCTCTGCACTGTGGAACATTGGCTATAATTGCAATTGTCTGGGCCTAGATTGTGGCAGAGCGGGGCTTGAGAGCATGTGTATGGGGAGGGGTCTTCAAGCTTATTATCAACAGGGATTTTAGAAACCCCTTGTACTAGACCCACTTTCTCATTTTCTCCATCCTGCTCCAGGCCTGGGAAGCCAGCCTTTACCATAGGCTCCCTTGACCTCTGGATTTCTGTTGGGCTCAGCCAATGGTGAGTCTCAGAGGAGCTCCAAGGGTGGGAGAGGAAACAGGTTGTAGTATTTCATCCTCTGGCTCCTTCTCGGTGGGGTCCTTCAACTGAAGTTTACAGCTCCTTCTAAGACTTTGGATCATTTCCCCATAGGGACCCTCCTCAGGTAGGGGTGCACCTGTAAGGTGCAGAAGAGCTCAGAAAAGCAACTGGGGCTTTGTGAGCCAGAAGACAGGACAAAGTGCCCTCTGCCTTGCCCTCTCCTGGCCAGCTATATTTTCAACAGTTGAGAGGTCATGTAACCTTGTGGTTAAAAGTCAAAGACTTGATCTTCTACCTGGTGACCTTGGGCAAGTTGCCCAACCATCTGGGTCTCAGCTTTCTCTTCTGTAAAATGAGAATAACCATAATACTTCCATCACTCAATTTTTATGAGGGTTTAATGTACTAATGCATGGAAAGCACTTTGCATAAGGATTGGCATGCAGTAAATGATTAGGAGGTTGATATTTTAAAATTATTATTAGTGTTTAGGCATTATTATTATCCTCTATTTACAAAAGAAGAACTGAGCCCTGGAGATACTAAATAATGTACGTAAGGCTCCTCAGTGAATTAGTGGTTGAGCTGGTAGTCGAACACAGGCCTTCAGAGTTTGAAGCAGAGGCTAAAGGGGAATTTGCTTTGTTGTCTTGTGGCCCTTATTCCTCCCCCTGGCATGGGATGAGCCATATCCAGCCCTGGGATCCCTTCATTTCTTTGAGTTTTCATCTGTAATAGCCCTAAGTAGCCCCGGAGATGTGCAATTAGTCATTAGGTTGCAATCTAGTCATTAGGGTGCAACTGACAGAAAGGACAGCTCAAACTGCTTAAACCAAAAAGGAACTTTTCAGCTCCATCTAGTGAGATGTTCAAACAATGTCACAAAACACCAGTTACTTTCTACTTCCTGGTTCAACTAACTTTGGGTGACAACATTCACAAGCAGAATCTTCCTATGAGGTGGCAAAAATGGCCCCCAGTAGTTCTGGGCTTACATTTCACAACCTCAATATTAAAGAACACCTCTTCTCATATAATTTCAGTAAAAGTCCCATGTTTGAGTCTCATTGGCCCAGCTTGGTCAGATGTCTGTCCTTGAACCAATCGCTGTAGCTGGGGAGATTCACATCCTTAATGGCCAGGCCTTGGTCACATGGGCCCCAAGGTGATGCCAACCCCATACAAACCAACAAGTTCAAGGGTAGGGGGCGGGTGCTTCTCCTTTGTAAACCCAGGATCCTAATATAAGAAGAAAGGGGACTGGAAGCTAACCAGACAAAAATAATAGCCTCCGATACAAATGGGAATAAGACTTTTTTCCAAACGGGATAGGAGGAATCTTGTTGCGCCAAACTGCAGTTTCTTGTGTGAATGATTTGTGATCCTGTAGAGAACCTTTCTAATACCTTTGGCCTCACGGGATTTTTTTGTTGTTGTCCTTGATATCCATTTGATCCAATTGTGTTCTCTTATCCTTCCCAGTCCTCAGTCTTCCAACTCCTTCTCTCTCTCCACCTCTCTTTCCTAAAATCACAACCAGGATCTCATGAGACCTCAGTATAGGACAGCAAACAAACAACAGAACCCAACTGTAGCTAACTTAGCTGAAACAGGAGATGTATTGCTCCACAGGGAGACTAAATTCTTAAGGCTAATAGGGGGGCCTTACAAAGGTCCAAGCAGCAAGGACTTTACAACCATTTTGACCCAGTGCTGTCGTTGCTACCTGCACATCTGTCCCCCAACACCTCTGGAATCTCTCCCCGCAAGAGTCTAGGTCCCAGGAGAAAGTGAGTTCCATAGCCTATGGACCACAGGCTGAGCTTGCGCCACAGCCGACCCCTTGCACTGGGAGGTGGGGCATGGTGGCTGCATGGGGTGGGAATAAGACAAGTATCCAGAAGGAAAGAGGGGTCTTTCTGCTGACTGGAAGTCAAAGAGTGGATGCAGGCAGCCAAAGGACAATAACATTCACTCCAGACTCACAGTGGGTTCTCATGGGGCAATGAGGGAGGGGCACTTGGGCTCTCAGGAAGGAAGTGGGCATCTCACTGGGCTAAACCAAAGATCTCTGTCAGGACCCACTGGGCCCCTCCTCCTCCAACTGTTGTCACCCTGACTCATAACCCAGTGTTAGTAGCAGATTAATACCTACTCCCCCACTTGCAATATTCAGGGTGTGGACTCCATGTATTCTGAGGAGAAGCTGTGATTAGCCTGAAACACTGGGAGATAGCCTACTTGTGGCTGACAGCAAGATAAATATATCTAAAGGACCGAGGTGATTTGGAGCTGGTTTTCATTTTTCTTCTGTAATAAGAGAGGCGGTGGCAGGGGTTGGGACTTGTTATCTCTGACAGGCCTGATGGATGGCAAGGTATCTGATCCACCAGTGACTATGGCTCATAGGCAGCAAGCCGTCTATCTCCTGCCCCTACCCCACCTCAGCCCACCCAAAGCACTTCCGTTTTCATCAGAATTAGCATATACCTTTTGGAGATAATCCAAAGATAATCTTCATGATGTTTCAAAAGTTAGTCTCACTTTCTCTATTATGGGATTTGAGGCATCAGATACTAGTTTGGAGGGTACATATCACACAGACACAGACTCACAAGTGCAATATATACATGTACATGCACATGTACAGACAAGGTATAGATGGATATGAGTAGGTGCACACCACAAAGACATGGACCATGCATATGTACACACGTATGCACAGGTGCATGCGCACAGGCGCATGTGCACAGGCAGAGACATGTGCACAAACAACAGCTGAATACCCCAGACAACATGCTCCAGAAACCCCTCCTGCGTTCAGAGTCACGCCAGCGCTGCAGGACGGCGGCGTCTCCGCAGCCCCCAGTGCCCTCCCTGAGCATGCGCTTCAGTCAGCAAGTTCCAGCTGGGCAGAAAATTGTTCTTTGGAAGCAATCTGGACCACACAGCCCTGTAATTGGCCTCTCAGCAGGAATGTAAGACCTCTTAGGGGGCACAAGTCTGGGTTGGTGGGGGCTCATGGCTTCAGCTTGTCAGCCTGGCCTGGCCCTGAGCCCAGATAGGGGCAGACTCTGTCGGGCATCTCACAGTGAGTGAGTGAGTAGCCCCAACAGTTCCTGGACATTATTCATCTCTGGACTGTGCTGTTCCAGGGAGGAGAGGAAGGGGCACCAGGCACCTCTGCTTAGGAGGGGGACAGGAAGCAGGTCCTTGGTCAGCTCGAGCTCATCTGCTTCCAATTCTGCCTGTCTTGGCTCTCCCATCCTCAGGCCCCAACTTTTGTCCCTCCACCTACTGGATACTTTCTCTGGTTGCTCTGGTCTTCAGGTATATCCTGGTGCACCTCTAAGACTGCTCCCCAGTTTGTCTATTCCTCCTTATAGTAAATATCTCGAGTCTATCATGTGTGTCCAGAGTTGCTGGAGGGAGGCTACCCTTGTGACCTCTCACCTCATTCTAGGATGAATGCATTTATTCAGGTAGTCATTCACTTAACAAATCTTTACCGAGTACCAGCTATACGCCAGGAACTGGATAAACAGCAGGGAACAAGAAGCTGTCCTCATGAAGGTGAGGGTCTTGTGGGGGAGGCAGATAATAAACAAGGAAGAAGGAAATACCTAATTGTACTTACTGATCAAGGCTGGGAGAATGTGTGATGGGCACGTATTCCAGAGAAAGCTTTCTGACATGCCTTTTCATTCAAAGTCATTCCAAAACTTGTCCAACAAGCCATCCCTGACCTTACAGGCTGGATCTATGGCTCCACCCCAGGGCCTTTGAACACATGGTATACACTGTAATGCTATTTATGTAGACACATCCTTCTCCCCTCCCAGACTGCTAACATCTTCGTAATAGTGTTTCTATCTGGATGGATCCTCTCAGTAACCCTAAAACTCAACACCGGTCCTGCTCAGGGAATGTTTATTAAACGAATGAATGAAAGAATTGATGAATGAATAAATATTTGCAGTAGGCTCTAAAGAATGAGTAAGTGGCCCACAGTTGGCAAGGGTAAGAAAAGAGGTAAAACTCTGGAGGTGTGGAATTGCACAGAATGTTTATAAAATGGGGTTCATTGGTTGACATTGAAGGGGACCTGGATATGGATCAGGGGAGAGCTGTTAGGAGAGGAGCTTAGATTGTGGCCAAATTATAAAAGGTCTTGAATATATAAAAGGCCAGGTTAAGGATTTCATCTTACGAGCAACAGGGAACTATGCAAGGTACGCCCTCCTCTGTATCCCCTAACACCTATTATGTTGCTTACATGCAATTGGCACTTAATAAACACGTATGGAATTCAGGGGTCCTAGAGGGAATGAACTGAGTTAGTTCTTCCTTGCTGGCATCTGGGCTGTGACCAAAGGTGACCTACATGGAATCAAAGCAGCAGCTGCCAAGAGTCCTCTTGGCATACAAATAGAACTCCCTTCCCATCATGGTGTCTGAAATTTCTCCATCAGAGGGTCATTTCTAATGCTACTTGGGGATGAGATTCCTCAAAGTTTTCAGAAAAGACAATACTCTTTTAATGGTAATTTACTGCCACCAAGACCAGGACAAGATCCTCAGGTGGGAATGGGATGTGGAGTAAAAGATAGAACTCAGTCTTCCAGCCAGCATTTGGCCACTTCCGGTTCCTTTAGAGAAAACCCTGACCCAGGTTATATGGAGGAAAGACATGGGTAGGGCACTGGTGTTTAGGTTGTTGCTATTATTAACAACAATTCACTAAGGCAGCGGTGGGCAAACTGCGGCCCACTACAGGTTTTTTTGCAGCCTGCCAAGACATCAGATTTTTATGATACAATTTATATCTTTTCTGAAATGCAAAGTTAACTAATAAATGCAATCATTTTAAAAGGTGTGGCCCTCCGCTAACCTTCGTTTCCACAAAGTGGCCCCTGAGCCAAAACAATTGCCCACCCCCGCACTAAGGGATTCAGGCAAGCCTTTCCCCTCTTGGAGTCTTGCTTTCCTCATCCATGCAGTGGGTATATGGGAAACTTGTGTTGTTTTACCTGCTCAGCATTTAGTTCAACAGGGTAGCTCCACAGGTTGAGTGCTTGCTTTGCAACCATGAGGTCTGGGGATCAAGTCCTGGCTTTGGCCCCGGCCTGTGCAGACCCATATGCTGAACTACAGTGCAACTGGTAGCCACCAGGATGGTGGCAAAGGTTCTCCCTTCCCATGAGGGTGGCCCTTAGTTCAGTTCTGCCCCACGCAGCCCCACATCTATCCATGTAGAATGAAACTATCTCAAAAAACTAATGATGTACAACTATGAAGCCTGCTCTGGGCCCTCCCCCCTTCTTTCTGTCTCTCTTACCTTTTTTTCAAACAATAAAATAAACCTTTAAAAAAATTAAAGGTTTCTCTTTCTCTTCTGGTCCCAGGAGTTTCAGGAGCAATATGTTTCAGTGCAGACATGGCAATGCCCAAGAATCACACCACACACAACCAGTCCTGAAAATGGCACAGAAACCCTGATCACAAAGATATGACTCCCTTAAGCACGTAGACCTCAAGGTCCTGAGGAATATGTGTTTTGCCAAGAAGTACAATGAGAAGGGCCTGGGGAAGCCGGGATGTCTTAGCAGGCTAAGTGCTCGCTTTGCAGCCCCAGGGAATAAGGATCAAATCCCGGCCCTGGCCCATGCAGACCCATATGCTGAACTGGGGTACACCCTCAGCCAAGTTCCTGCCTTGCACGGCCCCAGTCCACCTGCGTGGAACGAAACTGTGTTGAAATTGATAATGGGAAGCCAGGATGGCTCAGTGGGTTAAGTGCTCGCTTTAAAGCCCCGGGGACAGAGGATCAAATTCCAGCCCCGGCCATGTGGACCCATAGACTGAAACAAGGTGTGCTTCCCATGTGGGAGGGCCCCAGTTCGGTTCTCAGCCCCACATACAGACCCTGGCTCAAGGGGCCATGCCTCCCATGCAGGAGGCCCCCAGCCCAGTTCCTGCCCTGAACAGACCCTGCCCACCTGTGTGGAACAAAACCATGTCAAAACTGATGACATACAACTATGGAGACTGCTCTGGACCCTCCCCTTTCTCTCTGTCTGTCTCTGTCTCTGTCTCTCTCTCTCTCTGACTCTGTCAAGAAAAATAAAATAAATCTTAAAAAAGAAAGAAAAAAAACTGATGATGTACAACTATGGAAACTACTCTGGGCCCTCCCCCTTCACTCTGTCAAAAACAATAAAATAAATCTTTGAAAAGAAAAGAAGGGCCTGAAGAAGATGGAGGCCAACAATGCCAAAGGCCATGAGTGCACAGGCTGAGGTTATCAAGGCCCTTGTAAGGTCCAAGGAGGTCAAGCCCAAGACCAAAAGCTCAGTCAACTTGCCTACATCACTCACCCCAAGCTTGGGCAACACGCTTGTGCCCGAATCACCAAGGGTCTCGGACTCTGCTGGCCAAAGTCCAAGGCCAATGCTCAAACCATGGCCCTGGTGCAGCTCTACCTCTAGGTCTGGCTCTGGCTCCCAAAGGTGCCCAGTCCCCCACAATGGCTCCAAAGTAGAGACCTCTCTGCTGATGCGAGGACGGAAGGACTGGTGTGACCCTGGGCTGCTGTCTGCATATGAGGCTGGTGTCCTTCTGTGCTATTTGTACAAATAAACCTGAGATGGGATCTGTCAAATAAATAAATAAAAATAAATAAATAAATAAATAAATACCGGTAAGTAAATAAAAGATAAGCTGCGAGGAGCTGTGTTAGGCCCTTCTGTAACTCATGGTTGATAAAGACCCTAAAATATCTGGGGGACACCTCTGAACAGGGCTTTGAGAGAGAACTTGGGGAGACTGTACTCGAGAAATCAGAACACACCCAGGAACCCTAATAGGTCTCCTGCAGGAAGGGACAGTGTGTGTGTATGTGCACTCACACATGTATGTTGGGGAAGGGGTAGGCATTGGGATTTAGGAAAAGTGCACAAACTCACCATTAAATGATCCCATTATTCATTTTCAAAAGCATAGCTGTATTAATCTGATAAGCAACTACTGTCTTGAGAATCAAGCACATTTGTATTATCAGAGGGGAAAAAAAATAAGTTAGAAAAGCACATGCAACATAATGACTAGACTCTCAGCTCCCTGTTTTAAATGTAGGTCGTATTTTAGGTGTGCTGAGGCCAACTGCTCAGGAGATGACTGCCATTGTAACTCACAGGTCCTAAGAGAAGTGGGCAGACCACACCATGCAGGGCCACATGGAGAAGCACCAGGGTCATTAGGAGACCAGACAGCAGGAAGTAGGAGGGTAGAGGAAGGTGGGCAAGAGCCTTTACTGTGGTTTTCACAGTGAGGACTGAACTTGGCAGGGTCAGAAGGTTTAGGATTGGCTAGTTTGGATAATTTCAGTGGGCTCTGGGGCATTGGGGTTGTCCCTAGTTTTCTGGTATCTGGCTCTAGGTGATTAAGGCAAGGAGATATTAGCCCAGAGTGTGGTGGGGCTCTGGGCTCTGGCTGGGTTTGTTTGCATATGAAAGGTGCTCCCAGGTGAGTCCTATCTATCTCTAGGAATTGGCTAACCTTGGGAGAGGCAGTCTCTCCAGAGTCTGCAAGACCTCAGAAGTCAAAGCATAAAAAACAATGGTTAATACAGTGCTCAAAGTCTAGAACCGGTCCTGGTACCTATGAGGGACTCTGTGAATATTTGCAGAGGGAAGAAAGGAAGGAAGAGAGGGCAGAAGAGAGGAGGAAGAGAGAAAGAGAGGGAGAGAGTTGATGAGCTGAGGACACTTTGGATGTCTGCACCATCCTCTTTGGTCCCTTGGGCTATGCGGGAACTCCCCCTTTCCCCAGCCACCCAGAAACTTTCCTCCTGATAGACAACTCTCTGATTAAATCCCTTATTAGAGATCCCTGATTATAAAAACACACCAAGTGGGCTCACCAGGGGGCAGTGTTCCAGCTTTCTCACCAGCTACCAGGCAGCTTTTCTATCTGTCCACACTTATCAATCCTTTTGTGCATCAGACTCAGACAAGAGTTTGTTGTTGTTTGTTTTTGGTGTTGCTTGTTGGTTTGTGGATAGGTAATACTGCATAGAGAAAAAAATTTAAACAGCACTAAGCAAGCACCCCCCTCCTGCCATGGTCCTCCCCTGCCTAGGCTCCTCGATTCCTCTTTTGCACTGTACTTATACACCCCAATGGGAGAGAGAATCTGCGTAAGAGCATACCTGTCCATCTCCCAGGCCACCACACATGTACACGGTGTACACATTGTTCTGCGCTCTGCTTTTTTCACTTAACAATATATCCTATAACTTGTTCCACATTTCTACATATGAGGGAACTGCCTCATTCTTCTACAGCTGGAAGAGTACCCCATAGTTTAGTGTGGGCCCTAGTTGATTAAGCAGACACCTCCTGGTGGTCACACATCTAGGCTGTCTTCAATTCTGGTTTCTAAAACCACACTGCACTGTATACCCTGTATACACCTCCTTGAGCACAGGTGTGGGTATCTGTAGAAGGAATTCTGAGAAATGAATAGTCTTGTGGAAGGTACATACTCATACATGTTAAAATTTCAGGTTGCCATCCAAATAGGTTGCGTCAATTTATACCTCTACTATTGTGAAAGATAACAAGTCTGTCTGTCTAATAAGATGCTTAGCTAGGATGACAAGTCTTCAAATCCTGGAGTCTGGCTGGGGAATCAAGCCTGGGAAATCTGATTTGCCTTCTACTCCAGCCAACCATCTGAACTTGGGGCCACAAAGTATGCCTGAGAGTCAAGAAGCTGATCAGGCCATCTCTCCAGGCCTCAATTTCTTCATCTACAAATGAGGAAAGGATTCTTTTAGCTGATGATCTGAAAGTTCTCTTCCACCTAAACTTCACTCTTTCTGCCTCCCCCAGACCTTTGTGTCCCTATCTATCTAATAGTTTATACCTGGTTTATCTTGCTGATGCACGGATGTAATGAGATGGTGGTCATGCCAGGAAGGTTGGGTGCTCTGCCAAAGGAAGAAGTAATATCAAACACTTTGGAATCCCTTTCCAGACCACTACTATGGTCTAGGGCAGTGGTCGGCAAACTGCGGCTCGCTGCGGCTCTTTGACTCCTTGGCTGCAAGGACTCCTTGACTCCTTGCAGCCAAGGAGTCAAAGAGCCGCATGCGGCTCGCGAGCCGCAGTTTGCCGACCACTGGTCTAGGGGCATCATACAACATATACTGAAAGTTTTAGGTTGAAGAAATACTGAATGTAGAGGCAGAATAATGTTGGGTTTGTCCAGAGGCAGGAGATGGCTTCACCAATGTTGTTCCCTCTGCCTAAAATGCGATTCCCTCTAAGGGGGTGTGCCTAACTTCTGTGTCTCCAGGGCTGACAAAGGAGCCTGTGGGTGCCCATTAAATGCTTCAGGATGGAGGTTATACCTAAGACCTGATGTGGCAGGGTTCTCTTCCAAGATATCATGTGACTTTGGGGAGTGTTTGGGGGACAAGCTCCTTGGCATCTCCTTCCTGAATTCTCTCCTCTGCTTTGCTTGCGTGGGTCCACCTCATGGTGGACACACCCCAACAGATTTCTGATCCAAGGAACACAAACTCTAATCAATGTCCCTTCTTGGTAGCTGGGTCAGCACATTAGAAGACAGTAGGGAGTGGTGGAGAGTATGGTTGACTAGGGGCAGCCAGGCTCAGCTCCAGCTGGCTGTTGTCAGGAGCAAATGCAGGTTCACTCTTCCAAGAAATTTCAAGAAACCATAAGTCCACATTTTTAATAAGTTCTCTTGTTGTTTTTTAAAAAATATTGGTTATTCCATTTATTTTTGTTTTGTTTTGTTTTATAACTGTGAGTGTCACACAAAACATTTGGTAAAATGGTGGTGGCATTCTGAACACGGTCCCCCTCCTACACTGTACAGATGAGAAAACTGAGGCCCAGAGAGTGGGAGGCATTTGCCAGAGGCGACAGTCACGATCAGAGCCCAGATTCCACTTGTCCCCTTATTTCTACTTCTCCCCTCTTCCTCTCACTCTCTGTATCTGTGTCTTTCTGTCTCTTTGGTGTGTGCAGTGTGTGTCTGCTCTGTATCTCTGTTTCTCTCTGTATGCATCTCTGTCTTTGTTTTTCCTAAATCCTCTTCTCTCCTATGTATTTTAATGGTGTGATTCTGCGCGTCTCTGTCTCCTACACAAGTGTTCTCTTAGACAACAGACCTTCGGAGCCGGGTGCCGAAATGACCCCTCACCAGCACCCCCCCTCCTGCGGCCTGTGTCTGCTCGCTCCCCCTCCCGCCCCACCGCCCCCGCCCCAGATTTCCGGCGGAGCTGGCAGGCGGGCGGGGTGCCCACGGGGCCGGCTGCCGTCAGCGCCCCTTCCTGGCGGCCGCGACCCCTCCCCGCTGACCTCACCCGCACCGCCGCCCGGCGCGGATATAAGCAGCGGCCCCGCGGAGCAGCGGGGAGCTGGCGTCCGGGTTCCCGCGAGCGCGCCGGACCCCGAGCCACCAGGATCCCGGACCCCGCGGAGCTTGCGCCGGGCAGGTAACCACCTTGGTCCCTCTCCCCCGCAGGCGGCGTCCGGGAAAGGAGGCCCCCTCCGCCGGCCCTCGTGTGCAGCCGCGGGGAGAAGCCTCGGCATCCGTGCGAAGGCGGGCGGACGCTGCGCTCGTGCCCCCGGGTCTCACCCGGCGCGGGCGGTCCCGCCTGCGCACCCGGGTTCCCGGCATCCGGCCGTCGGGTGGAAGGCGGCCGCCCCACCGCTGCCCCGGTGCCGGCTGCTGTGCGCGCCCGGAGCTGCGGCTCCGCCGAGCGGGCCGGGGGATTCCAAGCCGGGTCTCCTCGTTGGAAACAGGATTTTCGCGCTGGGATCGAATGCGGCCATAGCAGCTCAGGCGCCGCGCTAGGAAAAGAACTTTAGCGCTGGGATTACCGTTCAAGTCCGGATCTTAACGTTAGACTTGGCTTCCTAGCGTAGCCTCTTAGCATTAGAAACAGGATCTTGGCGTTGGCATTAGAACGCCAGCCAAGGAGTGTGGCGATAAGATCGTTGCGTTGGGAACGTGGGGGAGAATCTTCGTCCCCGACGCGGCCGGCCGTGAGCATCCCGGCCGTCGAGCGGGCCCTGCAGCCTTGCGGGTGGCGATGCTCCTGGCGAGTCCACCCCGGCGTTGGCTGCCCCAGCGCCTCGGAGCACCGAGCAGTGGGGGCAGCGGCCGGGTTCCCACGGCCCCGGGCGCGCCCGGGCAGAACTGGGAGCCAGCAGGATCTCTGTGCGAGGACTCCTGGAGCCGGAGGCAGATCCTCCTCCCGCTCCACCCCAAGGTGGCAGGGGCTCCCGGGAGAGTGTTTACACGGTTTGCTACACGGGCCTCGGGGACCCTCTGGGACAGGACAGGGTGAGATGGAGCGGGCTGGGAAGGAGCGCGGCTCGCTTATGTGTCTGTCTGTGTCTCTGTCTGTTTCTCTCTGTCTCTCTCTTCCCCACCCCCCTCCCCCTGATCCCAGACACCGCGATGCCTGCCCCTTGGTTGCTGCTCGCGATGGCTTTGACCCTGACCCTGACCGAGGTCCCCGGGGGCCGGGCACAGCTGGAGGCTGCCCAGCAGGAAGCAGCGACCCCGGAGCACGCAGGTCTGGAAGGCCTCTTACGTCAGGCCGAGCGCCTCCTGCTTCTTCGAGAAGAGCTCCGGCAGCTGCAGCTGCGAGGGGACCAAGGAGATCACGAATCTGGTGAGTGGAGGGTGTGTCCCTGGTTCCCTGGGGCGAGGAGGCCCAGAGAGGGCTGGGGAGACCCAGATGCAAAGGGAAGAGAGAGTGACTTCAACCAGCTGTTTGCCTTTCAGAAGTTCAGAAACTTATTGGCCACACCCTGGGCAGGGTCGTGAGTGGACCCTGCCCTAGAATCAGATTCCTTTTCCATCCGAGTCCTGGGAGTATTTCATAGAGAGTAAACCTTCAATGCATAAGATTCTGTGCGTTAGAGTCTCTTTGAAGTATGACAGCTTTAATTATTACTTACCAAGTGCAGATAAGCCAGGCACTCACTGTTCTAAGCACTTTAAACACCTTGTCCAACTACTTTATCTTCTGAACAACCTCTTAGATAGGTACTGTTACCCTCTTTCATTGTACACAGAAGAAAACTGAGGCTCAGAGAGCTTGAGTTTCCTATGGTCACACAGCTTGAGAGTGACCAAACTGGGATTGAAACCAGAAATTATGCCTTGGACCGTGTGTGTGTGTGTGTGTGTGTGTGTGTGTGTGTGTGTGTGTGTGTGTGTGTGTCCTGAGAGACAAATCAGATGCCAGGCCACGACTCTGGGTGAGTGCTGCAGGGAATCTGCCTTGACTGAGAGGAAGGCTGGAGTGGACACTCAGGGGTCAGGGGGTCCCTCATGGGCCTCTTTCCTTCTGCAGAGTCCCAGATCTTTCAACCTGACTGGCTCTCCAAGCGGCAGCATCCAGGCAAAAGGGAGGAGGAGGCAGAAGGGAAAGTGGAAGAGGAGGAAGAAGGAGAGGCTGTGGGACTCCACAAACGGCCACCCCCAGGCCGGCAGGAGGCTGCTGTGTGGTCAGTGGATGTGACCCAGCAGAAGCGACAGCACCCTGGCCGGCGCTCCTCCTGGCTCGAGCACACGTTTACCAAGAGGCAGCACCCCGGCAGACGGCTGGTGGACACCAAGGCCCAAAGGAGTTGGGAGGAGGAGGAGGACGGAGAGGAGGAAGAAGAAGGAGAGCTGATACCTGAGAAACGCCAGCACCCGGGCAAGAGGGCCCTGGGAGGCCCATGTGGGCTCCAGCGAGCTTGTGGTCAAGCCAGTCTCCTGCTGGGGCTCCTGGGTGACCTAAGCAGAAGCCAGGGGGCTGAGGAGAAGCGGCAGCACCCAGGGCGGCGAGCAGCCTGGGCCGGGGAGCCCCTGGAAGAGTGAGCCTGGTATCCTGTAACTCCGAGTTTAGGGTCTAAAAATGCCTTGGGCCCTGTGTGTCCTACCCCTTTCTGGCTGCCTCTTTCCTTCTCCCTTAGATCTCTGATCATAAACCCGAGACCCTTGTACACACAAACCCAAACCCCTGGCCTTGCCCCCCTCCTTCAGGGACGTGAGAAAGCCAGCCTATGAGTTAAAACCCCATCCACTCCATTTTGCATCGCTGGCAAGGGGGGCAGATCCCAGAGTCCCTCCTTAACCCCACAGTCCTGCTCCCTGTCCTCAGCCCTGGCTGAGAGGGGCAGAGCGTGTCTGGGGCAGTGAGGGTGGGGTGAGATTGCAGCAATGATGTCCAAATCTAGCTTCCATCCCTGCCCCATGTGTTAGGATTCACCACATGTAAACTTTACCCCCAGGGTCCCCTCCCTTTCTTGGGTGGCTGTTTGTTTTACGTTTTATGTTATTTATTTTGTATTTATTTTTCATGCGTGGGCAGCCCCTGACCCACAGCTGTGTTCTGCTTGGCAGAAGGAAGCATTTCAGGTGGAGACCCCTGTGGTGTTACGCTGTGTGGTGTCAGTGGGACAAATGTGTGTGGGAATAAATATGTAAAATCTTGGACGTTGTGACTTTGTATGTAACCTGCTAGGCCCCTTCCCCTTGTCAGTGATGATCATCCTAATGAAAATAAAAATGCATCTAGATAATCTTGGAGCTCTGTGGTAGAGTTCTGTCTCAGCAGGTGTGGGGTTTCTCTTTTCAGCGTTGAGAGGGGACAGGACTAGAGCCGCCCAGCTCTGCTGAGAAGGGAATCAGGAAATCCTGGGAGATGAAAGATCCTCTCTACTGCTGCCATGTCAGAACCAGCTTGGGAGGTGGACAGGGATTCTGGAACCCATATGACACTTGGGGAAACTGAGGCCTGAAGAAGAGGGAAAGCTTACCGGAAGACACAGCTGGTTGAGGTGGAGCCATGGGTCTGAGGAGCCAGTTCAGAATTGTGCCTTTAGTTTGCCTGATTTGGTGAGAGGGCTGGTTTGGCTCAAGTTTGTAATCAAGAGGGTTCTGTAGCAGGAATCAACAGTCTGTGTCATTTGGCAGACATAATGAAGTCTAAGGACTGGGCTGTGGTTGGGGACCCAAACTAGGGGCCTTCAAGGGCTAGGCTGGGAGGCAGTCTGGGTGCAGGACAAGAGGGAATGGTGGGGACTGGGGCAAACTGAAGAGGCTATCTGAGGAAATTTAAACCCAAAAACTTTAACATTGTGTGAATCAAATAGTAATAACAACAATAACATGTATTCAACACTGTATGTCAGGCACCGTCCTAAGTACTACATATATTAGTTCTTTTCATTCTCACAACAATCCTAGGTATTGCTATTATTATGCCCATTTTCCTAATGGGGAAACCAAGGTTAAATAACTTGTCTGAGACTGAATTTGGCCCACTCATTGCCAGTTTGTAATCTCTGACTTCAATTAAACCCTAAAATTTTCTCAGGTCTCAGACTCTGAATTAGTCAGACCACTATCTGTTTGGTAGATGGATGAGCTATTCAGCTTTTCTGCAAACAGCTTTTGGTAACCCTCTTGGGTAGAGGAAGGAGGGACCAGAAGGGGGTATGAGCCCCAGCTCCTCTCCTCAGTGAGCTCATAGTTCATTCAGGTGGGGCAGGTTTGGAGGAAAACTTGGGTTTATAAGATGTATTCCTTTATCTCCATCAATACTCCCCAAACTCCTTTGAAATACTGAGTATTTGATGGATTTTCAGAATGAGGAAGACAACTCAGGGTCTTGCTCTGGGGTGCATGAAGCATCTAGCTTTGACATTTCACCCCACTGGGCTGTCTTCTTGTGGAAGCACTTAAAGTCCCATTATTGCCATCAGGGTAAGTGGGCCCTAGCAAGATTCCCTCTGCTCATAGACCCACCTTCCAAAGGTGGGCACCCTAAAAGAGGTAATATAGATCACTTATGCAGCACTTCCTGGGTGCTCAACACCAACAGACACTTTCTCACTGCCTCTTGTGACCACCCCAGGAGACCAGTTGAGGAAAGCTGCAGTTGAGGAAAGCTGAGTTGCAGTTGAGAGTGGATAAGTGAAGTGCTTGCCCAAGGATATGCCTCACTCTCTCTTGCTTCCAAATTTGATTGATGTGGGGAATTATTACATTCTCAGATGTGGAACCACTTGAAGAGTGAGAAACCCACCCAGCTGGCCAATTAAGGTATTTTCCCTCTGCCCCTGTGAGTGATCGTACCAATGTAGCATGATGAAAGGGTCTGGGCATTGGCTACAGTCCTGAACAAATGATTAAACCAGTTTGAGCCTCAGTCTTCTCATCTATGATATGGGCACAGGTTTCCTACACCTTCCTCAGAATGGTCTTAAGGATTAAATGAGGTGCAGTGATAATATATGTATAATCCTAGCACATTTTCTAATACTAGGTAGACTCTTATTTATTTATTTATTTTTTAATCTTTTTATATTTATAGAGAGTAATTATTTTATCTTCAGTGCATATTTATTTTTATTTTGTTTTATTTTTGACACACAGAGAGAGAGATACAGAGCCAGAGACAGCTAGAGAACTGAACTGTGGGAACTCCCCAGTTCAGCATGTGGGTCCGCCTGGGCTGGAGCTGGGATTCGATCCTCGGTCCCCGGGGCTTCAAAGCGAGCGCTTAACCCGCTGAGCCATCCTGGCTTTCCCTTATTTTTTATTTTTTTTAAAGATTGATTTCATTGTTTGAGAGGTGAGAGAGAGAAAAAGAGGGGAGAGACCAGAGCAGTCTCCATAGTTGTACACCGTTAGTTGTGACATGGTTTCATTCCACACAGGTAGATATGGGGCCACATGGGATGGGAACTGAACCAGGAGCCCCCAGTATGGTAGGCAAGAATCTTTGCCTCCTAGCCATCTTGGTGGTTACCAGTTGCACTGCTGTTCAGCAGATGGGTTTGCAAGGGCCAGCACCAGAAATCGAACCCCAGACCTTATGATTGCGAAGCAAATGCTCAACCACTGAGCCATCCTGGTATTCCCCCAAGTAGATTCTTGATAAGTGGCATTTTTAGCTCTAGTGCTACAGGACCAGAAGGGACTCAGAACTGAATCATGCAGACCACTTGTTCCTTTCTCCACTCATTCTCCAATCAGAAAAAAAAAAAGTAAAAAAACAAAAAACAGTTACTGGGGCTTTCTTGTGAGCCCATGACAGAAATCACAGCTTTAACCTTAACTCTATGTGTAGCTCCCCAAAGTCCTCACACACATGCCTTTTAGTCTCTAGGATGCTGTGGCTGAGATGGTCTATGTGCTTCCCTATATTTCCAGCCTCCCTTGCAGTTGGGAATAGAGTCATATGATGCCCTATTCAATGTGCTGTGAACAGAAAAGCATCACTCCTGGACAGAGGCAATTAGAATCCATGAGCCGCCTTTACCCATTTCTTCCTGCCACAGAAGCCCAGGAGACCATGTGTTGAAATGGTAGAAGAGCAGGTGACGGAGGGATTCCAGACCCTGGCATCACCAGATGGAAGTTAGACACTGTTCACCCACATCAGACTTCTCACATGCAAGAAATAAACTTGTGTTGTATTAAGTCACTGAGATTTCAGGGCTTATTTGTTATTGCAGCTAAACTTAGTTAATTCTGACCAACACAGACGCCACCCCCTTGTTTTTTCTCCACTGAAATCCTTCCCATATTTCTCTTCTCAAATATGCCTGCCTTCATCAAAGCTGCCTAGGTTGGGGCCTGGCATGAAATTGGTACTCTATAAATATTTCTTGAATGGACGTTGAAACCTTCAAGTCACTCCTATTTTAGTTCCCCAGCCTGACTTCTCCAGGTTCCCTGGCCTTACGGGAGTCCTCATCCAGTGGGGACATGGATGGGGATTCTTTTAATTCTTTTGTCCCTTAAGATAAGCAAACAGATGATGGCCACTTAATTTGAGAAGTTGATTGTGATGAGCAAAGCATGTCAGACGACCATAGATAAAGGATGGTTAGACAAAGTAGGCTTCTCAGAGGAGGAAACATCCAAGCTGAGTCCAAGGATAAAGAAGAAAGCTATTTCAGACAAAAGGAAAGAGCATTAGCAAAGGCCCCATGGGAAGAAATAACATGTTCTTAGAGTTGCTAACATTCGAAATCTGAGGTGTCTTGGACTTTCTCCCCTCCCCGACCCATCATCCTCTAGCCCTGAAGGGGACGTGCCTCATTCGGGCCTTTTGTCTATCCAGTTCTGCACCTCTCCCTGGTTCAGTCCAGTCCCCCCGCACAAGACTCTGATTGTCACAGCTTAGAAGTGTGAGAAGACAGTTTCATTTGGGGTGGAATTGAGGAAGCCCTCCTTGGGAAGAAACACTTGTGTTGAGTTTTGAAGGATAAAAGAAAAAGAAAATTTTTCCTGAGCACTTCCTCTGGGGCCAGACATTGGGAAAGGCACTACTGCATCCACTGCTAGGCACATAGTAGGTAATTTGTGATATCTGATGAATGAACAAATTTTCCATTATAGTCACCCCAAGTTTAGTGAAAAGAAAACCAAGAGAGAAGTAAATTTTCTAAGCTCATGAGTCTGAAATTTCAGGGTTGTCTCTATACTTCTCCTCCCTTATCATCCAGTTTTTACGTATCCTGTAGATTTTACTTCCTAGATGTCTAGAATCCACCCGTTCCCTCCTTGCTCCTCTGCCAAAGCCCTGCTCCTGGCCACCACCACCCCTCACCTTGAGATTGCAGTGGCCTCTTCACTAGTCTCTGTCTTCCACTCATGTCCCTCAAACCCATTCTCCATGCACATCCAAAAAGACCTTCTTGAAATACAGGGTCCAGCAGAAGTAACACCCTTTTTAAAGTAGTATAGTGTGCTTGAGAGTGATGGGTTTTTTTGTTACAGAATTACATGCTTATGATTTTGTAATAAAAGATTTGGTATAGATTACCAGCTCATAAAAACAGGGCGTTGGGAAGCCGGGATGGCTCAGAGGGTTACATGCTTACTTTGCAGCCCTGGGGACTGAGGGTTGAATCCTGGTCCAGGCCCGTGTGGACCCATATGCTGAACTGGAGTGTGCTTCCCGTGCAGGAACATATGAATGAAGGCCACATGAACAAAGGTGGAGCAACCAGGTCTGCCTGATTTCCAGGACTGAGAGGGAGGTGGTGGGGCAACCCCAAATGTTGTAGGGTACTATGCAGGTACTGCAACCTGAGAAGCTGGCCCTAAGAGATCCACAGAGCTGAGAGCTTATGTTGCAACCCAGTATAACATCTACCCAATTACTTTACCTTTTATTATTTCTTTTTCTTTTTTTTTAAATTGTTAAATTTATGGAAGTGACATTTGTTACTTTACCATTTAAAACACTTCAGAGGATACCAAACAGCCCTCTGCAGGTACAAGTTTTCAACTCTGCATTGTGCTGCCAAGAACCTACCATGTGCAGGGCCCTGTGCAAGGAAAGCACATTCCACCCACCATTTGTACCCCCACTTTATGGGTGAGAAATGCCTGGCTCAGGGAGGTGAAGCGATTTGCCTAAGGCTGCACGTTTTGCATGGATGGCACCACTGGGCTCACCTTGGTTCTGTAAGACTCCAAGTCCAATGGTCTTTCCTCTACTTCTCTTATTCCTTCCTCAGGTGTCACTGAAAAGCTGGGGACATTTCTTCAAGGAGCTGCCTCTCAGGGATGCAGGGAAGCTGCCTGATTTGCTTTGCTGTGAAATATCCCAATATCATGACTTCTAATAGGTTCTTTAATTAATCCTTTCTGCAAACCTTATTTTGATTAATTAAATGCAATCAGAGGACTGGTTTGAAAAGAGACTCAGTTCCGGCTCGGGCCTCTTGGGTGACGTGAGAACATGTGGGGCTTCTTACCTGAAGGATGTTGGTAATTAGAGCCTATTTCGATTGGTCGGTATGAGCTGACTGCCTTGGAGAACATCAATTAGCTCAACAGTGAAATTGTGCTGAGAGTTACGGGTTACCAAGGGGACTCATGGTCAATGCCAGGATTTAAGTGACTTTAGCCTTTGGGGATCAGCTTTCCTGAATCGTGGCCACGTTCTGGGCATGGTAGTTATTGGCAGGCTGATTAGGCCTCGTTCATTATAGAGAATGACTTCCTAATCACCAGCTGCTGGGGAGGAGAGCTTTCCGGCACTGGTATAGGTACACCCAGCCCAGGTGCCAGAGCTGGCAGGCACATGTGGGCACAGCTGCTTTGGGCCTGTGGCCAGAGAGATGGCATAGGGCACACACTGGGCTCAGCTCAGACTCCCCTGCAAGGAGCACTGGGTCTCGGCAGTGATAGGGAGAAAGGAATCCCAGGCTATTCTTGAGAGGTTGAACATTATTTCCAAAAGGATGCCTGGCCTACAAAGTAAAGGGAGCACTTACTAGTGCCAGACTCAGAGCTAATAATCACAACACAGTGTTTACTGAGCATTTACTATGCACCAAGCACTGCTTTAATCACCCCACAGAAAGCAAGTCATTTTACCCTCTCTAGGAGGAAACTGAGGCACAGAGAAGTTAGGTGACTTGCCCACACATGTGGATTTACATTCAGATGGTCTGCTTCCAAGTTGAACAGCTATTGAATGCTGGATCTCATGCTTTATATACAACAGCACTTCTCAGTGTTGTTCTGAAGACCCCTAGGATCCTAAGACCCTTTCATGGGATCGGCATAGTGTTCACTTCACTAACTACATATTTGTGTAAGACCAGATTATCTTTACTTCAACTAAAATCAAATCTGTTGATTAAATGAACAAGCAGATAAGAGAATCGGGTGTCTTCTATTGTCAGACATTTAAAACATTTGTAAACATGTAAGCCAATGCCACTCTTCTTTGTAAAATTTTTTTGAAGCTCTATTGTCCATAAAAATATTTTGTTTTTTAACACATAACGGATTAATTAGCTATTTTGAAATAAACATTTAAAAATTCTCATTTTAAAGGAAACCATCAAAAAAATGAAAAGACAACCTACTAAATGGAAGAAGATATTTGCCAATGATATATTTGATAAGGGGTTAATATCAAAATTTATAAAGAACTCACACAACTCAATATCAAAAAAACTAACAACCTAATTAAAAAATGGGCAGAGGACCTGAACGGGTATTTCTGCAAAGAGGACAAAGAGGTGGCCAATAGACATATGAAAAGATGCTCAATTTCACTCATCATCAGAGACGTGCAAATTAAAATCACAATGAGATATCATCTTACATCTGTTAGAATGGCCATCATCAATACATTAACAAACAAGTGTTGGTGAAGGGAATTCTCATGCATTATTGGTGAGAATGTAAAATGGTGCAGCCACTATAAAAAACAGTATGGAAATTCCTCAAAAAATTAAAAATAGAACTACCTGGGGAAGCTGGGATGGCTCAGCTGGTTGAGCACTCGTCTTGCAGCCCCAGAACCCAAGGATCAAATCCCGGCCCCCTCCTGCACTGACCCATATGCTGAACTGGGGTGTGCCCCCAGTTCAGTTTTTGGGGCAAGTTTCTTATGTGGGAGGCCTCAGGTTTGGCTCCCATCCTGGGCATGCTTCCCATGTAGGAGGTCCCAGGCCCATAGGGGGGTGCCTCCCATGTGGGAGGCCCCTGGCCGGTTCCTGCCCTGCACAGCCCCACGCCCACCTGTGGAATAAAAAGTAGGTAGAAAACTAATAATGTGCAACTGTGGAGACTGCTCTGGGCCCTCCTCTTTCTCTTTGTCTCTCTCTCTGTCTCTGTTTCTGTCAAAACAATAAAAATAAATCTTAAAAAATATATAGAACTCCTTTATGACTCAGCAATTCCACTTCTAGCTATTCAAAGAAATTTAAAACACTTATTAGAAAAGGTATATGCACCCCTGTGTTTATTGCAGCATTATTTACAATAGCCAAGATATGAAAGCAACCTAAGTGACCATCTATTGGATAAAGTATTATATTTCTTTGTGTATATATATATATACAATGGAATATTACTCAGCCATAAAAAGAATGAAATCTTACCATTTGTGACCACATGGATGTGCCTGGAAGGTATTATGTTAAGTAAATAAGTCAAAGAAAGAAAGAAAAATGCAATATGCTATCACTTATATGTAGACTCTAAAGAGCAAAATAAATGAACAAACAAAACAGAAACAGGCTCATAGAAACAGAGAACAAACTTATGGTTGCCAGATGGAGGTGGATAGGTAGAGGGATGGGTAAAAAAGTTAACAGGCTTGAGAAGTATAAATGGGTAGTTACAAAATAGTCAAGGGGATGTAAAGTACAGCGTAGGGGATCTAGTCGATAATATGGTAATAACTGTGTATAGTGCCAGGTGGGCAGTAGACTAATGGTGGGAGAGGGGATCACTTCAGAAATTACATAAATGTCTAACCATTATGCTGTACACATGAAACTAATATAAAATAATATTGAATGTCAACTGTAATTGAAAATTAAAATAAATACGTAAAATTGCTGTGTGGGAGATACTTGATTGTTCCTTTATTATAGAAATACAGAGAAAATCATAACTTCTTCAGAATAAACTAGAAAAAAATAAACCAAAAAAAAGAATAGGGGAAGCCGGGATGGCTCAGTGGGTTAAGCGCTCACTTTGCAGCCCCAGGGACTGAGGATCGAATCCCGGCCCCGGCCTGTGTGGACCCATGTGCTGAACTGGGGAGTGCCCCCAGTTCAGTTCTCACTGGGTGAGACCCGGGCCCAGTTCCTGCCCTGTGTAGCCCTGCACCCACCTGTGGAATAAAACTATGTGGAAAAACCAATGATGTGCAACTATGAAGACTGTTCTGGGCCCTCCCCCTTCTCTCTGTCTCTGTTTCTATCTCTGTATCTCTCTCTGTGTCAAAAACAATAAAAAATCTTTAAAAAAAAAAAGAATAAACTAAAAAACTGTTCTTATAAAATTATCATTTTGCACATTATGTCCAAACCTTTAATTCCCTTTCCTATTTTTGAAATATATTTTTAAGTTCTATAATGCTGTATCTAAAGCAGTTGTAGTAATTTTTGTTAATTTTGATAAATAATATAAAATATTCAAGTATAAAAATTCTTATTTTGACTTATAATATGGGAAATATCAATAAATATAATCCACAGAATCAAAAGTTCTTTGGGGGTTCTCAATAATTTCTAGGAGCATAAGAGATCCTGAGTTCAAGACTGAGAAGTGCTGCTATATTACACATTACATTATTATAAAAAGAGCTGATACTTAGCATTCCTGTGTGCTAGGCACAGTTTTAAATGCTTTATGTATTTTGACTTATGTAATCTTCACACTAGGAGGTAACCATTATAATTATCCCCACAAGGAAACTAAGGCATGGAGAGGTTAAATCTCATGTCCAAGGCCACACAGCTGGGACATGGAAGGGCTGAGACACCAACCCATGGCTCCAGGTTCTAGGGCCTGTGCTCTTAGCCAAGGCTCTACAGCAGGGGTGTCCAGCCTTTTGGCTTCCCTGGGCCACATTGGAAGAAGAATTGTCTTGGGCTACACATAAAAACACTAATAACGGTAACTGATGAGTTAAAAATAAAATCACAGAAAAATCTCATAATGTTTTAAGAAAGTTTACGAATTTGTGTTGGGCCTCATTCAAAGCTGTCCTGGGCCACATGCAGCCCATGGGCCGCAGGTTGGACAAGCTCGCTCTACACCTTACCTCTAGGCAGCCACACTTACACATACTGGGAGGCACATGAGCTATTGCCTTACCTGTTTTGATGGCATCATCCTAAGTTCCCGATTATAAAGGTCATTTTTGCATAGAGAGATATAGTGCTTTGCCTGATCACATAGCCAGGAAGTGGGGGCTCCTTACGTCCCACCTCTCTACCCCTGCCACAGTAATTGGCTCAAGGTTGAGCAGAGCTAGGCCAATGAGTGTCAGCTCCAGAAGTTCTGCTGGAAGTTTTGGCAACTCTCTCTTTCCCTTCACAGGTTGCTAAACTGGTAGGATGTTAGCTTGGAACTGCTGGAACCCATCACAAGTGCTAGTGCAGAGAAAGAACCTGGTTGAGAAGGAAGCCAACCAGAAGACAGTCAAAGGTGGAAAGAGGGGATGCCGGGATAGCTCAGCGGTTAAGCACTTGTCTCGCTATTGCCTCCCATGTGGTTTCAGTTCCCGCCCCCACATCCACCTGCGTGGAATAAAACCATGTCACAGCTAATGATGTACAACTGTGAAGACTACTCTGGGCCCTCCCTTCTTCTTTCTCTCTATCTCTCTCACATTTTCTCTTAAAAACAATAAATATATATATTTTTAAAAAGGTGGAGAGACAGATATCTGCTAACTTTGAGCACCTGGATCCAGCCATACCTTATACTCTTGGCCTTTTAGTTTTTTGAGCCAATAAATTGCATTTTTTTCTCAAGTCATTTGCATTTCTTTCTAATACAACACAAGTTTTAACACTGTCTATAAATATCACACTATTTTAGGGTGTTTTCAAGTGTGGAATACTTTTTTTCTCCTACTCTACTTCCTGCTAACTACTTACCAGGGTCACTGCCCAGGTTAGAGAAGTATGATAAGAGGGCTCCAGTCATTGCCTAGTATAGTTTCCCTGTCACCCATTCCTCCACAATCATAACCACTCTTGTCAGTGATTAACATTTCTCAAGGTCCAGCAGGGCCCTTTTCTACCTCGGGCTGTTGCTTGGTGAATTTTAGATACTGACTTTTTTGACTTTGGAGCTTGCCTCTGTTTGCCCTCCAGATCCCTTCTCTGCCCTGCCTGCATCCAGCAGGCCTGTCTCTACAGACTGGCCCTCTTCCTTCAGATTCTCAGGGGTGAGGAGATCAGAGGCAGCGGGGAGAGGACGATTGGTTTCATTCTTCCTATGCCGCAGCTCTCTCTGGGTCCTGGCAACACCGCCCTCTTCCTTGCCCCTTCAGCCTGAGGGGCAGGAACGGCTCCCCACTATTGCTCACCTCCGTGCTTCACTATTCGTGCGCTTCTCTTAACCCTGTCCTCTCCGTGATAAAAAGTCTCCTCATTAAGCTCTCTTTAGGTACCCCTTGCAGTGGGCGGTTGTTTCCTGCCAGGGCTCTGATGGACACAGCCTTACTAGTAGTCATAATAGTGCCAAAGTGAAGACAGAGGCCAGTCTGGCTCGTAGACTCATGGGAGACTTTAATAACCTCCTTATCCCCATTAACGCTAAGGGAAATATTGTTATTGTTGTTATTATTGAAGCTACACTTACTGAGCACTCACTACGTGCTGCCCACTGAACTCAGAACTTTACATATGCTATCACATGTAATCCCAACAATGATTTTATCAGGTAAGTATTGAGGTTATTCACATTTTATAGATGAGGATATGAGGTTCAGAGATAGGAAGATAGCTAATGAGTTGCCAAGCAAAGATTAAAACCTTGTTCTGTATGATCTCAAAACCCAGGCTCTTAACAACTACACTATCGATTGTGTGACAGAATCTGGAATCCAGTTTTGGTTTGAGATTTAAATTCTGCCTCAGTCTTGGTTTCCCAGCAGGCTTCCCTACTCTCACTTGCCATTGCTTCTCAGTAAAGCATTCCTCTTTCTCCACAACACCAGCTCTTGCTTCTTTTTTTAATTATTATTGTTAATTTTAATAGCGTGACATTGATCCATAACAATTAGACAATTTCCGGATGTACAAGTCCACATGACATCACCTATACATCACATTATGTGCCCACCACCCAGAATCGGCTCCCCTTTCATCACCATATATCTGGTGCCCAATCCCCCCTCCCCCCACAACTCTCCCTCCCCCTCCTTCACCCTCTTCAGGTAACCACCAAACTATTGAGTGTGTCCATAATGCTGGTGCCCTCTCCCACCTCCCCCCCCCACCCCAACTCTCCCTCTCTACTCCTCCCCCTTCCCCAGGTAACCACCAAACTATTGAGTGTGTCCACAATGCTGGTGCCCTCTCCCACCT
>PVKE010007522.1:0-41356 GCA_004027555.1 Craseonycteris thonglongyai
ACACACAGTGAGATGGAGATAAAGAAAAAGAGGACAGACACATTAAGTGACAAAGTCCAAATCTTCAAAGAACCAACTAAAAGCATTCGAAAAAGAAAACAAAGGCTATAGAGTTTATAAATTTTCTCAGTGAGTATAATGAAGATCTTATAGGATTAGTTCTTTTTACACATTGAATTATTTTCCAGAGAAGTGTTGCTTACAAAGCACATAAAAACAACCATAGTCAGTGAAAGAACAGAAGATATTTGAATGAAGATGGATTACAAAGAAGAAAAACATGTCTAAAACTCCATCCCTAAATATAGTTTTACAACTACCTAATGAATATTTTGATACAATATATTTACTGAATGACAACACTTGTAGTATATAGCCATGACAGGTGCTTTGTTATATATGCAAATTGTATAATATTTAATATAATGACTTAGTAAGTTTAAATATAACTTTAATATGAACTAAGTTATTTATATCACATTGTATTTTAGGTAAATCATAAAATGATTTGTTAGGCATTAAATGGAGATATATGCCAATGGGATGGAAGTAAGCTGAACAAATCACTATTATTTTTCTTATTGCCAATGCTTGTCATGGGATAAACCCTTTATAATGAATAACAACTTACTTTTGGTTTTGTAGCATTTTTTTTTAGCTTTGGGATTGTTGATTAGTTAGATTAATACTCAGCATTTTATTTTATTTTCTGTGAAATGTAAGTTATTTTTAAATAATTTATGTGCATAAATTATCAATGGTACTATATAATAAGGCAAATATGGAGTTTTATAGTAAACTTTTAGTGTTTTATTAAAACCTTGATTGAAGTGTACATAATAAATTATAAGTGTTAGTTGATACATCATACAGTGTTAAGAGTTCAGAAGAAGAAAACAAAACCTTCAGATGATATCAAGAGAAATATTACAGATCTCAACAATCCCTTTGGGAGGTAATTACCTTAAATTATATTATGCAAAATGTTGCTGAGTTAATGCAAAAAGGCTGAATTTACATGACATTGAAAGTCATTCTACTGAGCTGATCTATGCAGTAACTTCATGCTTTGGGGAATTTTTTTTTTTCCTTTAGTTGAACTTTAAGAATGTCTTTGTCTTTCTAACTGAATACTTTAGGAACTTTTACTTCACTAAATACCCATAAAATCCTGTAAAACTCAATGGGTTCTACCTTTGACTCACATTCTTTCACTCTGAAATGTAATGTGCCAGTCAGTTTTACATGGGTCTCTGATAAACTCACCATGTAGGAAAGAGTGAATTTATTTCAATCAGATATAAGAAAAATACGCCTATGGTTTTTAGTGTTCAGAAATAAGCATATAAGGGCTGACTAGAAAATATCCAGCCATGTAATGGTTCTCCTTATATTGACAATGGCTGGAATTTTTCCAGATAAACCTTGTGTCTCCTAGGTGTTAAAAAAAAAACAAAACAGAAATTTATCATTACCATAAAACCTCTATGTATTTTGCCTTCCTGCCATTGTGGTATTATGGCAGAATTCAATGTATGCCAGTTCACAATGAACCACATATCCATTCAGTTTAAGTTTAATCCTTTCAATGACGACTGGAGATAATTGTTGTGTTTGATCCTTATATTTTGAGAGAGAGAGAGAACAAAATGGATATCTTTGCGGGAAGATGTAAAATCTAACTTTATTTATTTATTTGTTTATTTATTTATTTATTTATTGTAGAGAAAAGAATCCAAAATGGCAAAAAGTTCCTAAGCTCACCAAAGCTGTACTGTAGCCCTGTACTTTATCTCACTGGAAGGCTTGTAGTAAGTATGCACTACATCCTATGTCTTCTAATTTTGTTTTGTTTTTCTTCAACATACTTAAGCAGAGATAAGTTAACAGTAACTATGCTCACCTTTCAGATCACTGAGTCTCATTTTACATAATTCTTATAACAGACAAATCATTCATGAAATATTTGTGTTAAGAATACCTCTGGCATTAAAAAAAATTGCACAACCAAGACTGACTGTAGGACACATCTATAATAATTGAGTTATTTTCCTAGTCTGGCAGATTTACAGAATGATCCCAACCTGGATCAAAATCAGAATGAAATAAATGTCATTTTATATTTATAAGTGAGGCTTATATTTCAATAAAAAAATAATGTTTTAAAAAAATTTAGTAGAAGCACTGGTCCCTATTCTGATATTCAGATGAATAATACACACTGAGAACTAGCAGTATAAATAAGATACTGGTGTTTTGGTTGGATGTCCAGGTAGAATTTACTAAGTGTAATATATTTAATCCCTGAAGTATAACTTTTGGTAAATGTTCACAAATCTAAATTATTTTTCTATTCTGTACTTGGAGGACATCTACTACATAAGCTAAATTAATTTTTTTTTCCAAATACATGTTTTTCTCTGATACTGTTAATTATTCCCTTGTCTAATGAAAATACTTGAATTAAGTTATTTAATAATCATCTTTCTTTGGTCATGGTAAAGTTTGTCTGTAACAGAGAGATACAACAATAATTTGGTTACTTAAATAAGATTGGGATTGCCTTCTCTTTTATGTACTGTATTAAGGTTCGTGTTACAGTCAGCAGATAGTTTTGCTTCATGGAGACATTGCTCTGTTCTAATCTCCAGCTCCTCAAATTCTGGCTATTTAAAGCTGTTTTATCTTCCCATTATAAACTGTTATATTTATCTTATTCAGAAACATCTTTCATCCTTAGACTTCATTATTTAATCCATTCTTAAGAAAGCAGTTTTTGGAGTTGACCGAAAAAAGCAGTTTAGAAGCTATGTAAGCCATCTGATAAAATATTTCCGAATCATTATATACTGGTTACATCTAGTGAATTGAAAGGCAGACTGCCTAGGAAATACTTCAAGCTTTGTTATTTATTAACTATGAGAACTTAAACAAATTATTCAGTCTCTCTGATTATTTATATCAGAAATATATGTAATAGCCTTGTCAATAATATATGTTAATTAATAGATTTAAAGAATTTACAGTTGTGGCAAAGGCATATTAAATGCTCAATAAGTTATAATAAATTTGAACACTAATTGAGATAGGATAAGTAATAAGTAAGGTGTTGTCTCTTTTGTTTACTATTTTATATCCAAATGCCCCAATGGCTGCTAGATAGCAAATACTAAAATTTTTGCTAAGTTAATAAATTTCAAGGCAGTCCACTAAATTTATTTTATATCATTTATTTATTTGTTCATATAAATAACTCAAAATACTCAAGGTTTGGTTTAATGTAATTAATATATCCTCAGTCTGTGAACTCACATATTAGGAAAAATTTATTTTATTTTAATGCTGATCAGTCACTCTTTAAGCTTTACTTAACCTGTGTGTCTCATTTATCTTAACAATACAGTAGGATAAAGCCCACCCCTTAAATGTTATTTTAGGATCAGGTAATATGATATGCCTAAAGTCCTTAAGATAGTGCTTATATAAATAATAAATTATATTAGTGGTATTATTATTACTATTACTTTTGATTATTTGGATAATCATTAAAAGTTTAAGGGTTCTCTTTATGCTGTAATTGTGTTAATGTTCACTAAGCCTATTTTATACCCTTGTTGGTTTGTCTTTCATTAACTTTTAAAATGCTTGTGTTCATAGTAGATGTGTTTTATACCTTTTTATATTCCATCTGCTCTCCCTGGTATATGACTGCAATGAATGCTAACTGGTGATTTATCCCAGTGATTTAAGAAACAGTGTTCATTAGATATAGAATCAAGGAGGCCATTTTCTCTGTGATCAATTACTCATGTCTTTCTTCCTTGAAAGAGTGATTTGCTAGGGCTCCCACTCAGTAACCTCTTAGAAATATGGCTTCCTACAAATATCTTCTTTATTTAAATGAATTTTTTTTTCACTTATATCCCAGAATACCAATACTTCTTTCAGTCATTGGTTACAAATCGTGTAAGCACAGTTGCTGAGATAAGTCTTTTACAAATTCTTTTACACTTAATATTCTCTTTGTGTTAATTATCTTTCTGACAAAGGGTAAACGAGTAATCTTTGACTTTATCATCACCATCATCATCATCATCATCATCATTCAATAAGTATTATAAGTTGGGGCACTTTGGAAAAATTGCTATCTCTCACTTAATTTTCTCTTTACAGAATCATATTAAACATACTCTGACTGTGTAAGGTAAGATATATCCGGTCTGCTCCACTCATAGAAGAGAAATATTCATTCCAAATATCTTCATTCAGGTAACCAACAAATATATGTTAATTAATTTCAGCATGTCAGCATGTGCTATGTGAGAAGCAGAAGTTCTTATAATAAGTAGGATTTGGTCTGTGTTCTCTTGGAGCTACCACACCAGTTTGGGAGATTGCTAAAGATAAATGAAAATGAGAAACATAGCTGGTGCCTTTAAAGCTTATGTTAAAAATATTTCACTTATTAAATTTTTAAAAGTGAAGGAAAATGTATACATCTTAATGAGGACTTTAATTGGGTTGACTTTTGAGCTACATGAATGTCCCTGATTTTATTGCCAGTTTCTGTATTTTAAAATTCAGTCTATTAACAAGAAATAATAATCATTTGTTTTAGACATACTGGATCCTTCCCTCTAATATTTTCTACGGAAAGAGTGCTAAGAAGAATGGAATACAAAACAACACTAAATAACCCAAAATATCACATATTTGGGAACTGATTAACTTCAGAATTTATGAATCCAATAATATTTATATTTTGGCTTCTTTATTAACATTGAGAAGTTATTGCCATAATGTGAACATCTAATAATATTTTGGGTTTTGTGTAGTATATATTAAGGAGTGTGGAATAGTTGCATAATCATAGTTTGAACTTCAAAAGTTTTCTAATAATGGATTTTCTTCCATATGAGGTAATTTCTTAAATGTTTTTGATTGGTTAGAGTGTTATCACCATTAATTAATATAGAAAATTGTAATTCTATCACACACATATAGAATAATCAATAAATTAAATGTCCAAGTTTCTTATGAAAATTGAAATCATAGAATTTACACAGATTGACTATTTTGGTAATGTTATTTTTTAAAACAAAATTGAAATCATTTTCTTCTCAGATTATTCTTTGATTCATAACTGATATGACCATATTTTAAAGCCTCTGAAGCAAATCACAGTCTTGTAATACCATATTCAGGTTGATTGAAGATACTATTTGCCTTGAGTTATAAGAATTATTACCAGGGTTGGGTCTTTTGGGAAGAGTTGACACATACAGTTAATCAGCTGGTTCAGAGTCCCCTTAGGAGATTTTTAGGAGACATCTTTAAGTCAGTTGACTGATCTGCTGACTGAAGAGCTGCAAGGTATGTATTAAACATGTTTTGGTACACAGCATTATGTTACAGTTTGCTTCCAGATTTTAGGAGACAATTTGTGTGGAATCTCCAGGTATAGAATAAGTATGACTGTCTCAGCCAATCTGACTGAAAACATGTATAAAGTTGGCTCCTGGATGCTTGTTGTGGAAAGTGATGGGGAGGTAGTGTGTGTGCCTCTAGGTATTCAGGTTCTTTTTGAAAACATGATTTAATTTCTGCTATTAATTTAAGTGGTGTTCCCTAGATCTAGGATTCAAGGGCTGTCAGCATTACTTATTTCACCAGTAATGATTGATACTATAGAATCTTTTGAAAGCAATGCAGAGAAGTGAACAGAATCATATATTCTGGAGGCAGGCTGTGTTTTTGAGTCCTCAATCTTCTTTCTTTTAGCTCTATGACCTTGGGAAAATAACTCTCTGTAATTTGCTTTTCTCAACTGTGGAAAATGGATTAACAGTAATCCTAACCTCATAGTGTTTTCAAGAGGAATGAATGCATTCATAGACAAAGCACTTAGTGCAATGCCTGACCCATAAGTTCACTCAGAAAACATTTGTTTCATATGTGCAGAGTGTTATGGATGTTGAATGAAAGTTATATCGAAATTCTATAATGGACAATCCTCCCTAATGATTCTTTCCTTTTTCTCGCCAAATCAATTTTCCATACTTCTCTGATCTGCTCTGTGTTGATCTTTTCTGTGCTGTGGGACTCTAAAATCTACAGACTATATCACTGGGGTTTCTTGTCTTTTAGTTTCCCGTAGGTTTTAGCCAATGGAAACCACCATAAGTAAATAAAAGTGCAGGAGAAGGGAGGTAAAAATATCGATGCCTTCTTCTTCTTACCTTAGTGTAGTATTAAACAGATTGCTCTACCCATACATGCTGGCTATGAGCTCTATTCCAAACTTTATTTCTGTCACATTACTGATGTTCTTATACTTTATGAGCTATGGATGAAAAGTATTTTCATTGTCATTTGTCACTGGGAGCTTCATTGACCCATGTTGGTTCTCTTAACACTGCCTACTCTTTTGTATATAATCCCTTTATTCAGTTAAACATGTTGAACTCATTGAGAATGACATATTTCTTTCTTAGTGAATTAAATGTAAGACAAGGTCAAAGATGTAGCGTGAAATGCGTTAAGGGTCACTAAGACACCCCTGAAATGTCTTCTCTCCAACCATCAAGCACACCAACCACTCTTCAGCCAATGTTACGTGCTTAAATTTATAGAGAAGCAGAATGATAGGAAATGTCAGAGGTAACAAAGGATCTTGTTTATGGAAAATTGGCATTTTGACTTTTCTCCTCAATGTGCAGCAGAGGCATCAATTCTATCCCTGTGCTTCTGCCACCTGTTGCTATATAATAAACTACCCCAAAACAATGATATAAAACAGAAACATTTCACTTATTCCATGGATTAGCAATTTGGCCTAGGATTAGGTTGGTATTCCTAATGTGGGCCTGGATACTATTTTCCGGGATTGATTACAGTTCTGAGAATTAGCTGGTATAGTTAGAGGTTCTCTTTATATGAGTATGACTTCCTATATTTCAAGAGGCTACAGGCTTATTCACGTTGGGGAGGGATGTCTTAAGGTATGGTAGTATCATAACTTGCACAGATAACTTTTGCCATATTCTACTAGATTAAAACAAGTTGAAATACCAGCCCAGATCTAAGGCATAGAGAAATAGGATATATATATATATAGTGTGTGTGTGTGTATGTATATGTGTGTGTGTGTGTGTGTGTGTGTATATATATATATATATAATTTATTTATTTTAGTATATGTGGGGCTGAGCGCATGATGTGATGTGTAGATGATGTAATGTAGAGTTGTGCACCTGGAAACAATGTAATTGTTATCAATCAATGTCACCCCAATAAATTTAACAATAAAAAAAAGTGAGAAATGGAAGTAAACTCTCCACTATTTTATTAACCAATGCTTAATCAGTGTAATCAACTCTCCTATTCAGAGTATGTCTATTCTCTTGCTTAGTGACACTATATCAAAACTTTTATAAGTCCATTAGGATAATATAATTCAATAAATAATACTCAGGTAAGGAGTCAATTACATGATTCTTTCTTGATAGGATGCCTCATATTATTAAGCAAATACATCAACAGCTCTGAAACTAAAATATGTGTGAATTTGTTAACTAACTTTCTTTATAAGTTAAGCAGTTTATTAGCATGATACCATCAATATAGGAAGTAACCATTCACTAGGGAAACATGAGGAATATTTAGAATACTGTGAGCATCACAAATAATTCTTTCCCATCGATTAAGTTGTAATTCAAAGTATACTTTTTCTATAAAAATTAAAATCTGAGTGTACAAGCATACTCAGATAACATATAAACAATTCTCTACATTTTCAAGCTATATATTATTATACAGATAAAATAAATGACTTGCAATCAATATATGTACTTTAGTTTAGCACAATAGTTTTCTAGGTTTACCCTTGACAACATATGAGTTTTTAATCACTGAAAAGTTGTCTCAGCACTGCCTTTCTCAAAAGGCAAAAAGTATTTGCTTTTTGAGAAATTTAAAATCACACTAGGAAAAGGGTATGTGTGGGATGGAGTGCATGACTATCAAAATGTGCCCCTTGCTCCTCCCTGTAATTTGATTTAATTGAATGCACCTGGCAAAATGAGCAAAAAAAAAATAAAAAACCCAAACAAAAACATACATTTTATTCTTTGGCCAGATTAAAAAATAATGTGATTAGTGTTACCATTGCACATTTCTCTATTATTTTATCTTACTGAGATATTTCCAAGTTTTAAGTTGGCTTCTTTTGAATCAGTGTTGCTAATGACAAGTATGATGTTCAATATTTTTTCTTGAAATTAGACTTAAATACTCCTTGGCCCTATCCTCATTTGCTTGCTCCACAGATTAATTCAAAAGTTATCTTTCAAATGTTTCAAAGCTTGATATGGATAAGCAGGATGTAACGTCTCACTTCTGTCCTCAAATCCCTATTGTCTCATAGTTCTTTGCTTCCTTTGCCCCAATCTTATGCAAGACAACAGAGCAAGCTTACCATTGCTAACCATCCTTGGAGGTATGAATACAAATTTACTATTATTGTTGGTCTTAACAGAAGATAATTCCAAATAGACTCAAATATATTTTAGCTTTTAAGGAAAAGTAGATATAATTAAACCTATACACACTCCATATGACTTATTATCTAAGGCAAGGTAACGATAAACAAAATTCTGTGGAAATTTCTTCAGTCATAATTAATTTTCCTACCTAAGAAGAAATAAACAATAGAAATCTCATCAATATTGTTGTATTTTAGTTTATACTGTTAATGATTATTTTTGGACATTTTTTAAACCTTTTGCCATTTTTATATGTGATAATATTGCCTCATTGGATTTTTTTCTATAAAGCAGAGATTATGATGTATGCTTTTATTTTACAGTAAGCATTTCAACATTAAAAGTCCCAATTTCTCCATCCATCCTATCCTTGATGTTCACGCCATTAAAAAATGGTGAATGAAGTACTCACTCTTTTTTAAAACTATCAGTAGTCCAATATAAAAAAATGATGTATCTTCATTATACTGTGAACTTAAATTTTAATATTAAAATTAACTGAGTTTACTTAAGTAAGAACAGTTTCTTATATTTTATTCAAAGATACATTTGAGTGGTTTTCAATGGCTAAAATAATTCCCATTCTTCTATTTTTAAAAGATATAATTATAAAACACACATGAAGCCAAAAAACATTATCTTAACTTACTTAACTTTTATATAATTTCTAAGATCTAATCACATTACACTTTATCTTTTAGTTATTTGTTTTATGTTTTAAATTGAATTTAAAAATCTTGAAAGAAATGGGATCTGTATTGTATTTTTTTTACCTAGACTTTAATAAGGATTTACAAAGTTAATAAATCAATTAATTATTAAGTTATATAAGATCCTTTTAATGAAGTTTGTGCATTGGCATAGCATCCTAAATAATGTAAATAATCATTTAAAACAATATATTTTATTAATATCATACTTTCTCAATATACTGGCCTTATACTTAATAGAATAAGGTACCAATGTTTCCTATAAAAAAATTAATTTGAAATTAACATATCCCACAACTGAGACTTTCATAATAAGTTAGTATTAGAGAGTTGTTATAAATATTACATATTCTGAAATTTACAACTTTTAATTTAAATAAGCATATAATCCATTGTTTCTTTTTATTTATTTATTTATTTATTTTTATTGTTTTTTTGACAGAGAGAGACAGAGACAGAGACAGAGAGAGAACTGAACTGGGGGAGCTCCCAGTTCAGCATATGGTTCCGCACGGGCCGGGGTCGGGATTCGATCCCTGGTCCCCGGCGCTGCAAAGTGAGCGCTTAGCCCACTGAGCCGTCCCGGCTTCCCAATCCATTGTTTCTTGATTTAGTTTTAATTGCTGTCATATAAATAATGTTCTAGATCATACTGCAACTATTATTAGATAAATGTAAACATACAGAATTTTCAAGTATATGAAAGCTATTAAATGAATTTTGTAGGGTACTATACACTGAAAAGTTGTATTGAGTAGACATATGAAAACAAATAAATGAAAAAAGATTTTAATGTTTATATTTATCTCAAGAATATGATCACTTGGAAATATAGTAATATTTTTATGCAATCCATATATATGAAGTTATTATTAATTAGCAATAATTATATATTAAATTTATAATACTTAAAAATCAAAGAAATACTGGTAATATTTAAAATAATAGTACTCACAGTATTTAGAATTTTGGTTAATGCAATATAATAGAAGTTACAAGCTCAAATGTATAATGCCTATGAGGAGAAGGCAGGGCATATGCATGAATAAAGCACTTAGTTGCTCATTAGGGAAATTTCTTGTGACTGAAGAGTTAAAACACTTCAAAAATACTAATGACACTTGAGGGTACCAAATACATTAAGAGAGGAAAAACAAAGACAAGAGAAAAAGAAACATTACCAATTAATAATTTGTTTAAAATATGATAGAACTGCATATTAGACACAAATAAGCAATAACATCCTGTGAGAGATGTATACATCTTGTTACCTTAAATATAATGGGTAGCAAACACAAGGAAAGCAAGCTGTAAGTGATTCACATGAGCTATGGACTCAGGACTTCAACTGGGATGGGCAGATCCAGAGACCGCTCAGGTTTATGAAGGGAGCAGATAACCAGGATGCACCTGGCATAGAGGGCGATTCGTCTGTCCCATTGGAGCAGTTCAGTGACTGAAGGAAAGATTTATTCTAGGAGATAAAATTGACTCTCTACTTTTTTGTATTTTTTAATCTCAAGAGAAAACATGTAGGTGATTGACAAAGAGTCAGAGCACAGTTAGTAATATGGACACATATAAAACCAAGCAAATATTAGTAGGAAAACCTTAAACCACATCATCTTTGAAAACAAAACCACATATTCCTGAAAGATATTTATCATATATGTTATTGAAAAATGATTGCAATCAAAATTATATACTTGTTTGTTATAAACAATAAAATAAAAATACCCAAAATAACTGTCACAGACATGAACTAGCAGTTTCTGAAGTTAACTGAGAAACATAGAACATTAAAAAGGCTTTTAATCTCACTGGTAGATTCTTTAAGAAAATCCAGAGGTGGGGAAGCCGGGATGGCTCAGTGGGTTAAGTGCTCACTTTGCAGCACCGGGGACCAGGGATCGAATCCCAGCCCTGGCCTGTGCGGAACCATGTGCCTAACTGGAAGCTCCCCCAGTTCAGTTCCCTCTCTGTCTCTGTCTCTGTATCTCTCTCTCTCTCTGTCAAAAAATAAAATAAATAAATAAAAATATATTAAGAAAATCCAGAGGGAATGATTTATAGGTAAAATATCTTGACGTTTAAATTTATGCAGTCACATGTTGATTTTTGTCCCAGTTTTTAAATTATATTAACTTACAATATTCTGTCAAACAGCAAAAAGACTTCAAGTCAGATAAGACCCAATGTCTATTCATGGTTGTTTTGACCATGAATACTTTAAGAGCTAGTGTTTTAGTTTCATATAAACTATCATCAACTACTATTTATTCTTAGAAATAGTTATATATTATCACTGAAATTTGGAAATCAGCTAAACATATTTAATTAAGAAAACTTTTCTTAGGGTTATTCAGCTTGCTTTTACCCACACATTAATACTCAAATATAAAACAATAGTGAGCTAAGAGCAGTCCAATTATTAGATTACAATGATAATTAAAACTTCAGCAGAAGATATGCCTTTGTGCTTGGAGTTTGACATTTGGAATCGATGGTCTAAAATCTAGTAAAACCCTATTACCATATTCATTTACAAGTAAAGATCATTGAATGCTATTTTAGTGCAGTATGAGGTTTTTAAAAAACAAACTGGAAAAATTATTCATGCTTTTCTCTAATTTTGAAAAGATCTTTTCAAATAGTGACTTAATTATTATTAACCAAAATTCAACAAAGAGTACTTGGATTTAACAACTGCTGCTATAACCAATATGGTGTTGAAGAAATGCACATTGTTATAAATTTAAGTATGTTTTCTTCACATTTGTTTTATTGCAAAATTTTTACCAAATTAAGGAGAGTACATCTAAATATTGAGCATGTCATTCAGCATTTGACAAATACTTGCTATTTTTCAACAAGGTGCGAAGCACTAATTTAGATGGGGTATGTTAGTAAATATAACACATGAAAATAGTGACCCAAAGAGATCAACCATTGTTAAAGCTGGTCATTGAGAGGATATGACCTATGAACCTGGGCAATCAGACTCTTTGCCCCTCTCCAGTCCTTAGAATGTTTGTTCATTTCCACAGTAGGTGGTTTCAAATATGCAGCCTTGAGACAATAAGATATTATTGAGGCCATCTGAAGAGTCTATGTAACTAAACGAATTAAGATCTTCATATTAACTTAAGATTCTGGCAGGCAGGTGGGAGTGGAGATCCACCTACCAATCTGGAGTGGCATGTTTTTCTCATCTCTCCTTGCCTTCTGTGCAAATGGGCCAGTTTGCAAACCAACAACCGTTTTAGTAGAAATAGACTGACAAAAAGATTAAATGATAAATTCTGTATCATGTTGTTGACATTTACTGTGGAAAATATTTACTTTATATTTACTTTAACATAAATTGAGAAAAATAAATAAATTTGGATGATAGCAGTTTTAAATAGATTGTTTAATATTGTCCTCACCTAGAAAGTGTCATCTGAACCAAGACTTGAAAGAAATTAGTTAACTTCATGAATATCTGGGAAAATATTGTTCCAAAGAGAGTCATCAGTTCAAAGAGAAATGCTTAGAAGTTTTAATTAACAACAAAGATAACTGAAGTAAAATGATTAAGGAAGTGGAGGAGAATAAGATCAAAGAGAGAACAGGAATTTGATGCGGTATATCCTTTGTGAGTACTTACTCTCACTGTGAAGAACAAACAATACATTTTGAATAGAGAAATAAGATGCTCACACTTACTAAATTAAAAAAACAACAACAAAATAAATGTAAACCCTTCTGTATTCTGTGTTCATAATAGATGCTAGGGGTAAAGAAAGAGCACTTAAAACATTTTGCAGTAATCCAAATAGAACTTTTATACAAGGATTGTAGCAGGTGACGTAATGTGATGTGAAGTCATTGTATATCTCAAAAATTTTGAAGGTATGGTTAATAGATTTTCTAAAATATTGGATATGGAAAATGACAGAACAAGAGGAATGAAGAATGCCTGCAAGGTGTTTGGCTTGGGAAAGTTGAAGGATAAATTTGTCATCAAATGACATGGGACAAATTGAGAGGACAGATTTTAGGGGTGAAAATTAGAAGTTAAAATTTGGATATATCCTTTTTAATGTGACATGCAAGTGAAAATTTAGAAGTGTTAGTTGGATATAGGGTTGGATTATAGAGAGAGATAAAAAGATGAGAGCTCTAAATTTAGGAATTTTAAGTTTTTATCTATATCTATTGATGCATCTATAGGTCTATGTAAATATACCAGTAGATAGTAACTGTTAAAATGATAAGATCATCAAAGGCCAGAATTTAAATTAAAAAAAAAAATACTAGGGCCTAGACCACTCCACAGGTTTAAAAAAGAGAGGGAATCAATTAAAAAGACCTAAATAAAAGAACAACTAAAATAATGAAGAATCCTGGAAGCCAATTGTGGTGTTTATGCCACAGTGGAAGAAGGAATGATCAGCTGGACACAGTTCAATTCAGTTCAAACATCCCTGAAATAAGATGTTTTGTTTTTTGTTTTAATTTTTTATTTTCCATTTATTTGCTTACTTTAGTTTTAAATGCTATTTTCTTTTCTTTACTAAGTTTGATTTTTTCAGTCATTGGATTCTATTTCACATGTCTGAGGTCAGGATTAAATGTAATCATATTCAGGTTGCATATTAAAATTCAAATAATGTTTTTTCACTGAAAAAAATCAGGTTTAAATATAGACATGATTCCAAAAGTTATTGAATATTGAAAATAAAACGAAGCTTCAGTTTTAATTAAATTTGGAAAAATGGTTACTCAACTGGTTTAAATTTAATTCTGTCTTACAGTTAAACAGTTGAATCTAGTTAATTAATATTTTCTTTTTTTGGAAAGTGAGCACACATTAAGAAGTAATATTTTTTTCAAGTTTTACCAACTCTGTACTCCATGAAAATCAAGTGATGAAAAGAAACTATTATAATACTATTGAGTATATTATATGCATCTATTGAAATAAAATCCAAATCCAATAGGGTTAATATTATCACCTCACTTTTTTCTGGAGAAGTTAAAGAATTTATTTACTTGCAAGTAAGAAAATAGAATATGATCAGACTCTAAAATACATTTTTCTACAATAATTGCACAGCTTATTAGAAAATTATAGGAAGTATCAGTATTATATAGATCTAAAGTAATTTCATTGATCAAATAATATCCTCTAATTTATAGCAAAAATAATGTACTATTAAATGTAAAATTATTATCTCTGTTCTTATAAAGATCTAGTATGAGGGGGAAAATGATGAAACTAACTTTATTATTTAAATGCCAAAACATGGTGATAAAATTAACATTTTTCATAATAGAATTAAAAATTTAGTGTCTTAATCTATCTAGTATCTAGAATTTGGTAAAATGTGATTTTATCATAGCAATTATAGATCTAAACTGGCACTCTTAATATTTAAATCATGGTGAACGCAAACAAGAAAGCAATATAACTGTCAATTCTCTCATCTCTTATTTGTCAAAATTCCTTCTTTTTAAAGCAGTTGTTACATATAGTCATTATAAGCCTCCTTAGAATTTGTTTATTATAATTTATTCCTCTAGTGATTATAGAATAAAGTGATTACAAAAGGCATTGATAAATCTTTAATTCATTTATTCTACCTTAAGGCGTTCTATATCATAATCCTCAAATATTTGTGATTCATGCTAGAAGAGTTCTAGAAATAGGAAACTAATTACTTTCTCAAGTAAAAACTGAAATTTTCTTAAATAAAACAAAAAACTTTCTGTATTTAGGGGAATTCCAATGATTAGAACAAATTTAAATGATTCTTAAATGTACAGTATTTTTACCCCTTATCATTAAATTAAATGTTGAAGATGTATTAGCTATTGATGGTAAAATTATTGAGTTTTAGCCTTCTAAAATTTTATAGCATAGTAACTTTATAAAACACACAGTACCTGTTTTTTATTTGGAACATATCTGCTATTTAAAAAGGCTTGATAACAGACTAGTCAATGTTAAATCAATTTTTGTAAATGTTTCACCTAGAAATTACCCCAGCATGACATTTGTTCTGTAAAGGATGCATAATAAAAGAGAAAGCAAAGGATAATTTATGGCAGAGAAAATGGATAACATGTAATCTCCCTGTGAAATTCCTATCTTGTGGTTTAGGTTTTATTCTCCAGGCCAAAACAAGGCAAATTCCCTATATGGAGAACTTTCAAAGATTGGCAAAGGAATTATGTAGCATACTCCATCTTTCTTCTTCTTTCCCATATCTAAAGGTGCCTATGTTTTGTTTTCTGCACAACCACAATCATTAGTAAAACTTCACATTCCTTAGAGCTTCTTCTCTACAATGTAAATGTCACTACTACTTCTAAGATTTTCTCAAATATGACTTTGATTTTCCTCAATGAAATTATCAATGAAAAGAAAACTCCTTTAGTTTGTTGATACACATTTTAAATGTTACCCAGAATATAATCCACGAGTCCTCAGATTATTAAGAAAATAATCAGAATATCTCTCATTCTGAAAACTATACTTGATGAAAGGCTCATTTAGATTTTTACTCATCTATATAACATTATTGACACATTCTTCATTTACCCTCAAATAAAATTCACTAGTTATTCCTATATTAAATAATTGTATAAAGTATTAAATTTAATTATTCACAATTATATTTATAATGCTTTATATTTAAAATATGGTTAAATTTTATTGATGGGTAGACAGCAGTGGTTCAATAAATACTTGTTCATGTTACAGCTGCTGCAGAAGAAAATCACAATTTGTACTAAAGCTTTTTTATGGACCCACTACATTCTAGTTATGAAGCACATGTAGTAATTTAGCTGGTTTTTCCCTGAGTACACTGTTTTTTACTTTAAAGATGCAAAAATTTCTGGAATAAGTGAGATCAGACCTCCTTCTAGGAATTAAATAAAATGAAATTAATTTTTATAAATACTAATTTATTTCATAAAAATACAAAAATATAAATATACATTTATAAAAATATGAATAAACACCAAGACATTCTTCCACTAAATAAATATTGTAGTAATAGTCATTCCTATTTCTTTAGGGATATATATATATATATATATTTTTTTAATATATATATTAATTTACAAAGCAGTTGAACAATATTTCATTGAATAGTAAAGGTGATTGTAAGTCAGTTAAGAAAACATTTATAAAGTTCTTATATCTAAGAAAAGGCACAAAAAGCCTTTTATGTACTTTCTTTTATTATTGATGTGATATACCTTCTTTCAGAGATTGTTAGGCAAAGAGGGTGAACTAGTTATTATTACTTATTTTTTAAATCTATGCCATTCATATTCATTCACAGAAACTTACTGATTAAGCAAACCCTTACTAAGACAACACTTATGTATTGTTTGCAATTTTGACTTCTAGAAAAATTTCCTCCAAGAAAGAGAATGCAGGCCACTCTATGTAGTAATCCAGAGAGTAAGTACAAGTCATATGATACTCTTAATCTCGGTCACTCTCATCACCACCATACATATCAGCAAGTTTTTTAAAACGAGGCCCCCAGTTGCTAAGGTAATCATAATCTTGGTTACCATCCACCGTTAGAGACTCCAAAGAACTGAGTGAATCTGCAATGGAATCATTCCCTTCATAGGCATATGTAGCCAATGAATCATATGGAGGTGCGCTTGGGTCTGAGTCATTTTCTTTTAATCTTCGATGGATAAAATCTTGAACATCAATATTTTCCCACAGAGGCACAGTCCTCCTTATCTGAAAAATAGTTTCAGGCATTACATCCCTTCTAAGTTTACTGTCTTCTCTTGCTTCTGGATTCCTTAATGTGCCAATGTCAAAAGCCTGAGTATCTTCTTCCCCTCCACCTTCATCATTGTAGGTCACAATGTTGTCCCGGACATCGTCTTTTGAAATTATCAGAGGTTCCTTTTTTCTTTGCCTCTTCAATGCAGCAAAAAGCACAACTAAAACTATTGAGAGAGAGAGAGAATAGTGAGATGGTTACAGGTTTAAATTAAGTGTATCTCACTTCTGTAAATAAGGTTTCTGTGGTGCGAGAGGTGCTAGAATTAGATAAAAGGAGAGTAACTATCCCATACAAATGCAGTGCTTTGGGCTAATGAATGACTGAATGCACTGAAATTATAAAGAAACAGAAATTATAGTCTCATTTATTACTTTTAAGACTCACTCTGTGATGGAGGTCTGTATTGAACAAGCGTCATTCAGTTATGGCTAATGCATTTAGGCAACTATGAATATATGGTAACTCATTCCTCTCAAATGCATATTTGTTTTAAAACATTGAAATTCTAAAACTATTATTAATAGAAATTATTATCCCAAGAGAAATTGAGCATCATTTTAATATTTAATGAATCAAGGGATATATGCCAAACATTACCCATATATATGCATAAGTACAATATACTGTATGTACATTATATACATGTTATAGTATATATAGTATATGTATGTATACATATGCATAAATATATGTGCAAAATACATAGCAAATAAATATGTAATATATGAGGGCTGTTCAGAAAGCATCCAACCATGTAATATTAAAAATTAAGACATTTAAGGCTGCGTTTTATGGAAAAGCCCTCATATGTGTAGGTGTGTGTATGTGTGTGCGTACTGGTATGTATGTGTATATATATATATATACACACAGACACATATGCACACACAAATATTTATGTGCTACTGATCTACTTACAAATAGCTCATATCTGTTTAAGTTACTTTATTGACCTGGTTTTGAAAGCCTGTTAATATTAGAAATATAACTCTAGAGAGCTACAGTATATAATTCAAACTCAACTTTAACATATATTCATCATGCAAGACAGCTCAGATATTGCTTTGTTCCTAAGCACTTTCTTGATGTATACAGTTGCATTCCAGCTTTTTGGCTAAAACATTAATTATACTTCCTGTGTTTGCTCTATTGTTATTAGTATTTACCTATATTTACCTATGTATGCCTATATTAACAAGTTAATTGTGAATTTCTGTACATATATATTTTTTTATTTTGTAGTAATTGTATTACTACAATTTAACATGCATATGTATTTGACAATGAACATATTCAAAATAAATACTTTAAGCAATAAAAACTACATATAAAATATAAGGGAAAGAATGATTTCTAAAATATAAATGTGTCATTGAAAACGAACCAAGTCCATGATTTTATATATAAGAAAAGTTAAGAATTAGGGGAAGCCAGGATGGCTCAGTGGGTTAAGCGCTCGCTTTGCAGCGCCAGGGACTGAGGATCGAATCATGGCCCCGGCCCGTGCGGACCCATGTGCTGAACTGAGGAGTTCCTCCAGTTCAGTTCTCTCTCTGTCTCTCTCCTCTCTCTCTCTCTCTCCTTTCTCTCTCTCTCTCTCTCTCTCTCTGCTAAAAACAATTAAAAAAAAAAAAGAAAAGAAAAACAAGAATTAGAAAAAGAATTTATCCAAAGCCCATTTATACACTGCCTGAGAGAAATTAAAATTAAGGTCTCTTTACTTTTCAGGCAATTAAATGTTCTGTCACTATGGTTCATGTTTCTTTGAAAAAAAATGCCCCCAAATTTATTATTTCTTATTTCAATCTTTGTTTGTGACTACACAAAGCAAACTCAATTACATTAAGACTATACGTTACCATGGCCCTTCCTGGGCGTCTCTGTAATTCCACTAAAAGCCTGTCTAATGCTATTGTTATATTGGCTAACATATGTTCTTCAGCTTCTACTAATTGGTAGAACAAATTAAAAAAATATATTATTAGAAGCATCTTCATTTAATTTCCACAAAATGGGCTTTGGGTACTGATTTATATTCAGAATCATCTTGGAGATAATTTTACAAAATGATTCAGTAAAAATAAGACATATCTGTACTCTCTTTTTAAAAAAGGATGAACATAAGTGAATTAAGTTTAACATAGATTTGAATCCAACAATCTAGTGAAACATGTAGTAGAAAAAATGGTTCTTCGTAAACTTAATTTTAAAATTTTATTTTATTTTAAAATTCTCTACTTTTGTTTTAAGATTTATTTTACTGTTCCCAAAAGACAGAGAGACATAAAGACAGAGAGATACAGAGATATAGAGAAGAGGGAGGGCCCAGAGCAGTCTCTATAGTTGTACATCATCAGTTTTCAACATGGTTTTGTTCCACACAAGTGGACAGGGGCTGTGCAGGGTAGGAACTAGGCTGGAGGCCTCCTGAATGGGAGGCATGTTTCCTCCAGCCAGGGGCCAAACTGGGGGGTGAGAACCAAGCTGGGGGCCTCCTGCATGGGAAGTACACCTCAGTTCAGCATATGGGTCCACACGGGTTGGGGCTGGGATATGATCCTCAGTTCTCAGGGCTGCAAAGCAAATGCCTAACCCACTGAGCCATCCTGGCTTCCACCTCTACTTTTTATAATAAATGAATAACTGTATAGTCTAGTCATATTAAGAGTTTATTACCTAACATGTTTACTAACTGTCATAAAGGATCTTTAAAATCTACTGTGATTGTTTTCTCCTCTGTCAGGTCAAACATATTCACTTTTTTTCCTCTAAACTGAGGTTACATTAATGGGGTACATTATTGGTATTCAGAGGGGCTAAGATAAGAAATTGAAAAATGTGCATCATTTTTCACTTATCTAGAACTCAATTTTAGTACTTTTTTCTAATATGAATATTAGCATAAACAATAGTAACAACAGTATGCTTATTAAATCAACAGAAATCACATTTCACATTGCATTATAATTATAACAGATCTCAAATGATCATTAGACTTTTAATAAAACAAGGCTTATATGACAATAAACAAGCACATTTAGCTTTTTTTTCTGTATTTTGTTCAATTTGGATAAATATACATTTTTTGTCTTATATATCTGATTCCTATAAATTTAAATTATTTTAATAGGTTTATCAGCTTTATATGACTCCCAAAGGAGTCAAAAGAATTAAAAAGTTAAAAAAAAAAAAACCCCGGGGAAGCTGGGATGGTTCAGTGGGTTAAGTGCTCACTTTGTAGCACCGGGGACCAGGGATCGAATCCCGGCCCTGGCCCGTGCGGAACCATATGCTGAACTGGGAGTTCCCCCAGTTCAGTTCTCTCTCTGTCTCTGTATCTCTCTCTCTCTCTCTCTCTGTCAAAAATAAATAAATAAAATATATTTTTAAAAAAAAACAAGCAAAAAAAAACCCTGCCCTAAGTTTTTATCCCCTACTTTACCTTGCAATATAGCTACAAAGTAAAAACTATGCACTTCTTCAAACTCTAAGAGGGTAGGTGTAAAATAATATTGTCTGTGCTGTATCACTATCTTTCAAAGAGCAGACTCTCTTAGCTATAGAAATGTGGTAACCCTGTTCAGCCATGATTATAAAGATTTAAAATAACAGCAAGACTGTGTTGGGAACTTTGATAATAAAAATTCTGAGTTAAGATTAATTATAACTTAAATAATAGAAAATAACTTCAGGTTCAGGCAATAAGTTGGGAAGGTAAAAAATAAGAAATATGTTCCTTCTATACTGCTAAGGAAAAAAAGGTGGTAATCTTTTCAGAATAAAGCAAGAGGTATTCTAGGATTTTTACATAGAAAATAATATTATACATTTAGCTTGATTGTGTTATAACAGCTAACCTTATTTGGGGGTAATGCTTTTATTTCCCCACGTATGCCTGTATGTCTTTATGTATGTGTGTGCAATATGAATATAGAAAATTAAAAATTAATTTGAAATATACATATTTTTATGTTCTCAGTTAGGAAAGTCAAATTATCTGAGCAAATAAAACAATGTTAAAAGTGTGAAAGTTGCACTTAGCTCAAAGAGTAAGCCAAAATTTAATTTCAATGGGGGATACAAAAATATTTCACAGAAGGGTTGAACTTTCTCGTAGCAGGTGCAGATATGGAATGCTGATGGTGATGATAGGGGTTGGTATGTTCTAACAACCCGAAGAAAATATTTTTCCAAATAGTTGGGTCATTTTAACTGAGAAATACTGTCTTCCTCTCACTTTCATCAGTCCCCCACTGAAGTCCTACAAGGATATCTGGCCAAAGGGATTTCATCCAGATAGTTAGAATGTATTTGCAGTGAATAACAGCCAGCACATATGGGTATTGGAACATAAATTTGGCTAGCTCTCCTGCCCAAAGTGTAAGCATTTTGGATGGATATTTGTTGGAAACAATTTTTCAGGGAATGTTGTATAGCGCAACAACTGTTTAATTGAATTAAATTGTTGTCCTGTTAGGGCATGCTCAAATAAAACATTTGCTATTGAAAGCATGACGTTATTTAGAAAACACAGCAGAACCAGATTCCACAGCCATAGTAATATTTTTAAAACCATAATGAACTTAAACTTTTAATTTGGTGTATTGCAACTACATATAATAAATTTTATGAAAAAAATAAGTTCATCTTATTGTAAAATGTATTTGTTAATTAGCACCCAATATACATAATAGTATCTGTTAGTGGTATTATTTAGGAAAGTAGGCTTTGGTTTTGAGAATAATAGTAAGGAGAATTATGAAATCAAACAATCTGGGTTTCAATGGTATTAAAAGTACTTTCTAAATGAGTGACTGTGATTTAGCCTTTCTGTAGAAGAATAAAAGTATTTATAGGATTGATATGAAAATTAAATCAAGTATTAAATTAAATATATTTAGAACATTGATGGTGGTTAGTTAGCACTAACCACTATAAACATACAATATCTCCCCAGCTGTTATATCTTTGTTGTTGGTCTCTAGAAAGCTAGACCTAGCCCCATAGACAAAAACTCAATTATTTTCCCCTAATTAAAAGGACAATTTTAATAAAATTCAAATATTCAATCTTTAGCTGTAGAGAAGAGTGCATTTCAGTGCATGATGCCTGGGCAATAACGGAGAGAATTCTGTCAGTTAAATGAGCATTTGGGTTGCAGCTTTACCAAGCAGTATGAGGACACAGAGAAGGATGGCGACCAGAGCTCCAGTGCTCAGGCCAGCTGACAGGACCAAGGCCTCGGCATTGCAGGACTGCATGTTTCCTTGGTTGTCACAGGCACACACACGGATAGTGAGTGTGCCTGTGCTGCTTTGAATTGGATAATCATTGTCAAAGATTAAAATTGGCAGCAAATAGATACTCATTTTGTTGCGGCTATACCCTTCTTTTCTAGTCACGATTCCTGCTGTATTATCTGTAAAAAAAAAAAAAATTATAAGGGAGAAAAACTCAGACCTGTTTTTCATTTTGCAGCTCAGGGTTTCATAACTGTGTTTTCAAAGAATGTTCTATACCTTTATTATCTACAATGGTGAAGTTTGGATTGAGGGGAAATTCTGGCACTGGTTCAAAAAAGAATTTGTGGCCCCTGGAAGGATCATCTTTGTCCATGACACTGACGGTTTGAATTAACTGAAATAAATAAATAAATAAATAAATAAATAAATAAGTAAATAAATAAATAAGGCACATCAAAAAGAAACTCTTATTATCACAAAGTATATTGTATCAGCGTTTGTGCTTCACATATATTATTGAAATTAAAGACACAAAAAAACATACCATTGTCAGAAAATCATGCCAAGGTAATTTTATGGTTCTGTCTAATGTAATATATTTAATTAAGAATATAACAAGTCCATCAAGTATTAGGCTATAGGGTGTCTCTGTGAATCACCATCTGATTCCTGCCCACTACATTGTCCAACCTTAAAGAAAAATTTGATCACTCCAACATCTATTCTCTTTTTACATTGTTAGAAATCATCAGTCTGTTTTGTTATTAACTACCGGTAGTTACCAATCTGTTGCCTCCACTAGACAATGGTTGTCTGAAAGGTAGAGAACATAACAGATGCATTTTTTAAAATCATGAGTACTCTAACTACTCTTATAGATTAAGATCACTATTAATATCGTTTTGGAAAATGAGCAATATTTCATATAATACAAGAAATCAAAATATTTTAAAGCTATGGGGCACCTTAAGTATAATTATATTGTATATTTTATTAAAATTATCTGCATTTCTTCTAATGATATTTGCAAAGTTTAGCTAGATATAAAAATTCTAAACGCTTTTAAAGTTTTGTGAAACCGCTGTTAAAGTTGAGAAATTATACCACCTTTAGCTGTGCTCTCACTGAAAGCCAGAGGTGTGGCTTTAGCGTGATGATCGGAGCAAAAAATGACAGATTGGGCACAAAAATTCCACTGAGCATTTTATTGTGGAAAAGCTACACATCAGGGTGCCTGTTTTTCTAGTTGTGGATCTGCCATCTGTGTGATTTGAAATCACAGTCTTTTAACTATACTTACTTTCAAATTTCACATCTATAAAAACAAACAGTTGTACCACTTCCAGGTATAGCAGTCCTACATTATTTTATAAACAATTATTGGTATTTCACATAGTTTAATGTATCCATTGTTTTGGTTATTGTATACTTACTCTAGTCATATCATTCTGCATGTACACTGGTCAAGAGTCTTCCTCTATAATGTTATATTAACCATAATTTTATTCATTTTCTTGGCAGAGTGACATGCAACCATATGTCTTTTCATATAATACTTCTGAAAGTACAGTTATTAATATAAACAAATCAATTTTTCTCCATAGAAGAAAAATTTACAGAACTAATATTCTTGCTCAACACCCTGCTCCAGAATAGAAAAAAAGATAACTAATATTTATTAATAGTTTTAAATCATAAACAATGTTTGTTCTTTAATTATATCACTCTGAGTTCTTAAAATGTATTGATTGACCATGGATTAAGCATATTGCAAGAGAGGATACATATAACTCACATGAATCAACAACAAGAAAACATACTAATAGAAAAATAAGTACAGAATACAGGCTATTTTTAGTTGATTGATGTCCCTCTAAAATACATGTTGAGGCCCTAAACCCCTATAACTGTGAATGAGACCTTATTTAGAAATAGGCTGTTTGCTAATCAAATTAAGATGAGGTTATACTGAATAAATGTTGGACTTAATTGATTAAATAGACTACTCATAAGAAGAGGAATTTATAGGCATGTTAAGAGATAGAGGGAAAATGCTGTGTACAATAAAGAGAAAGATTGGAGCAATTAGGGTCCACAAACCACAGAATGCCAAGGAGTACCCATAACCATAGAGATTAGGAAGTCACAGGGAAGGATCTTTCCCTAGACCCTTCAGAAAACCTGCCAACACATTGATTTTAGTCTTTGAGCTTCCAGAACTATATCAGAGATAAAATGCATTTCTTTTTTGTTTGTGTGTTTATGGTCTAGTTTGTGGTCATTTGTCATGGTGAGCTTAGGAAACTAATATGAAGTTTTCTGTGAAGATTTTTAAAAAAGGATACATATTTATGAAAAGGCATTTACCCTCAATAATGGAGGATTTCACATTAAAAATGTTATGAGATACTACATATCAGTAGACACTTACATTTAATGTTGCCAAATACATAAAAAACTATCCACATTTGATGAGAGCTATCACAAGGTATATGATATATCTGGAGAGCTAGTTGGAAACAGAGATGAGTTTATATAAAATTTAATTATTCCTACTTTGAAAATTACATCAAAGAAAAATAATACAGGTAGGATATAAATATGAATGTATTATAATGCTCACTGTAGCATTATATCTATCTGCTAAAGTAACATTTTGCTTATAAACCATTTTCCACTAATAAGTGTGTAAATAAATAAGCTAATTAATGTATAGCTATGCTATTATAATTAAGAACCATATTTAAAAATATTTACTGAACTGAAAATATACCCATTACATGTTAAAAACTAAAAAAAAAAGGAAAACAATTTATTAATCCAAATAACTGTGTAATGATTGCTTGTTGGTAAAGAGAAATAAAAGACTTAACTTTAACTTTTGTGTATATAAGTAGAATACGGTATGTAGCTCTGTCTTAGTCTGCTTGGGCTACCATAACAAAATGCTACATACGTGATGGTATGAAAAACAAAATTTTTTTCTCCAAGTTCTGGGGGTAGGAAGTTGGAGATCAAGTACCAGTAAGGGGGAGGGTGTGTGTGTGCAGGGTGTGGGGGGTGGGGGTGTGGAGGGTTTCTAGTGATAGATCTCTATCTCCCTTTCAGAAGGTTGCTTTCTTTCTATAAAACATCTTTTTATAACTTGCCTTTGAATGTGTGTATGGAGAGTGATCTCTCCTGTGTCTCTGTTTTAAAGGACAGTAGTCCTATCAGATAAGAGCTCCACTCTTATGACCTTATTTAACCTTTACTGCTTCCTTAGATGCCCTATATCCAAATTCACACTGGGTGTTAGGTCTTTGACATATTAAATTTGGAGTTAACAGAAACAGTTCATTGTAATATCTATTGGAATAGAAGACAGTATTTCACTTTTATTTTCTGTATGTAGAAAGACATAATAGCATTATATAAGATTCTCAATAGTGACCTACTTTTTCTTAAAGAAATATCGCAAGAACTAGTTAAAATTTCATTCAGTTCAAATTATGCAGTTACTGACCTTTGTAAAATACTCTATTATCGGCAAAAACATATATATGAGGGCTGTATGGAAAGTATCCAGCCATGTAATACAAAAAGTAGAGATATTTATGGCTGTATTTTTTCTGGAGCCCTCATATTCTGCATTTGCTTAAAATTACTTTATAGATATCTGAAATATAACTTTGCAAGGGGACTTTGTAACTCTTCTACAATCTTTTTTATCTCACTAATATTAAAGTTGAAAAATCACAAACAAAATATAACATATCAAGCCAAAAGGTTTTGACTGAATGATTAAAAGTGACAAAATACAATCAACAAAACAATTATGATTTTTTATATTAACATAAAACATTTTATTGTCATGTTTTATGTTTTATTTAATAATACATTTCTTTCTGAATATAATCAGCATCAACATAATTATGAATCCAGGGAGGAACCTTTTATATATGTAGTGTTCATTATGCACCTGGTATATGAAATCTTAAAGCACAAATTATCATTTTAACAACTTTAGCCTGGGTTCCATACCAAAAACAAATTTAAAAGTCACCTTTTTTAGACAATTTTGAGTTTTTGGTGAGGGATGATAAACAAGTAATAAGGAAGATTGACAATAGTTTGCATTATAAACAATGTACAAGTAAAGTAATGCAATGTTATTTGCCTTTGTGAAGACAAAATATTCATTTTCAAGTTTATAATGATTTCATTTACCTGCCCAGGTTTTGCATTTTCACAAACAAATGTTTCGTAGTATGTGGCAAATTCCGGAGCATGGTCATTTATATCTAGAATTCTGATGAAAACAGGAATATGGCTACTTTGCTTTAAGTTATCTGCAACAAGAACATGTGTAAGATTTCTCATTTACAGAAAAGCAGTAATACCACTCTCCCCGTTTGTAACAGCGACAGATCATTTCTGTGGCACTCACTACTTGCCTGCAAACTGGTGAATATCTCATCTTTCTCACATGGCCCAGATGGACAGCATGGTAGAAAGATGAGAATATGATTGTAAATAAAGTATTATTTGAAGGGGGAATTTTCTTAGACTGAGTAATTATTTATATACGGTTGACTGTATTCCTTTCCTCTATTGAGGTATAAAGAAAATTGTTTAAAATAACTATTTAATAATCATTAATTTAAAAATCCAACACACTTCAAATCATTTCTCTCAGATCTCACTAGTAAACTAAATTTACTCAACAAAAAAGAGGCAACTTAATGCCATTATTTCAATACTCTGGTGAAAAATAATATATGCAGATGGATGTATTTCCAACTTACCTATTTCTGTAGCTGTAACAGTGATGTTATGCCAAGGAGATGATTCCCGGTCAAGGGGCTTCAAAGTGAAAATAGAACCATTTTCTGAGTGGATACCAAAAATCCTCTCCATATCAGTGTGCCGATCAATAGAGTATCTATCAGAAAAGAGACCCATAAATCCTGGCATGGTTCAGCTAATATTTCTTAAAATTATAGGCAATCCACACAAAGTTTATGACAAAGACATGACCAGTAAAATGTTGAGAGCTTTTTTGAATTGTTATTTGATGTATTTGTTATTTAGACAATTTCATATATTTGTCTGTTTCTATTATTATAGTTCTATGATTATGTATACTTGTAAGTCATTATTTATCCTCACAAACCCTGTGGCAGCTTTTAAGTGAGGTTTTAACTGTTACTTGATTTGCTTATTCTATTATACACCTATGCTATGCTAGAAACATATTAAACAGTACTATTAAATTTTAGAGAGTCAATTGCATTGGATGAATTGAAATTATGTTAAAAAACACGCATGAGAACATGTATCCACAAAGTCATGAGCATAAGTGAATATAGCAAGACTGCTGTAAAATGCATTACTCCTGAATGGCTCTCTCTTCTGGGAACATCTCAGCTGAATCATAGGTGTTCCTCCAATATATCTTTTCAACCTATTCTAAATAAAATGGATTGACACTATCACAGAGTTTGGTAACTCTCTCATTAGGTGGGGATATGGAAGGTATGGCCATAAACTGCATATCATTCTATGGTTGGTAAAATAATGCCACCTCACCGTCCCAGGGAACCCATGAATGCGCTACTTTACAAAGTAAAAGTAACTTTACAGAAGTGATTTAGGTTAAAGACATGGAAATGGGAGATTAACCTTAATTATCTAGGTGGGCCCCTAGACTAATCATATGACCCTTAAAATCTGAAGAAGGCGGGAAAGTAAAATGCTGGCTTATATGAATTGTTTTGTTTTGTTTTCCATTCGGTCATTTTAGATTATAGTAGTTAACATATTTACATCAGTTTGAGATTTCTGTGGCTGAGTGTCTAATTGAACTATAGTAACACTTCTCAAAATAAAGCATTTCTCAAAAATTAATGTTTATAAGAATTACGTGGGATCTTGTTAATGACAAATTCTGACTCAGTAGGGTGTGTTGGAGTTGCGATTTGGCATTTCTAATAAAATTATTAGTGGTGTCCAAACTTTTGGATTCCCTGGGCTACATTGGAAGAATTGTCTTGGGCCACACATAAAATACACTAACACTAATGATAGCTGATAAACTAAAATAAAGGTCACAAAAAAAAAATCTCAAAATGTTTTACAAATTTGTGTTGGGCCTCATTCAAAGCCATCCTGGGCCACGGGTTTGACATGACTGTCTTAGATGAATCTCATGGTGCAAATCCATGGACAAGGCTCACATATTATAGCAAGGTTATCGACCATGGGATAAACTGGTTAGAAAGAGGAAGAAAAATGGCAGACAACTAACAGACTAATCAGCATCTGGCATCATCCTCATTTTTTATAGGAATCTATTAAAAGCACATGAAATTATTTTTTTAATCTGGTAAATTAGGGAATTACAGTTTTCATTATAAATCAGATATGTAGACCATGAAGAATTGATTCTAACAAACTTAAGTTATATATATGTGTATGTATGTGTGTGTATGTGTGTGTGTGTGTGTGTGTGTGTGTGTGTGTGTATGTTTATATTTTTAGGTTTTCAAATTTAGTGAAACGCTGACAACTTTTAAATGTTGGATGAAAATACATTTATCTAAATTCTCTCATTTGGGGGGAAGTTGGGTTGTTGTAATAAGAAACATGACTTTGACTTGTCTATGATTATTAGAACTATGCTGAATTTAAGGAATATGCTAGTAAACTCAGATTTCAAAAATAATTTTAACACTTTAAGTAGTACATGATTGTGCTTGCCTATCTTATTTTCCACTCAATTATATTTCATCTCAACAGTGGACTAGCTACAAACTTTATACAGTTAGTTGTACTCAAACTCTGTTCTATATCTCACACCAAACATAGGGCACCAGCTTAGTCACCTTGTTCTTTGGAAGGCTTGTATGATACAGTGGGAGGTAGAGCTGCATGGAAATGGTAGTATTCCCCTTTCAATAACTGTGACTATAATTTTCCTGCATAATTATAATAAGAACAATTTGGGAATATTTGGAAAGCTCATATGACATATGAGTATGCTCACCGCACAAAAGTTGCTATACTTCTAGGGTGGGAGATCTCAGGCAAATAGAAGATAATTAGAAACATAGATATAATAATAAATATATAAAATTCATAATCATATATATGTGTATGGGTATGTGTATGTGTGTATACATGCACACATATATACACATACATACTAGAAGCAAAAGATATATTAGATTTTAACCAAGAATTTATTGTCAAGACAGAAATGTGAGATACTTCTCATTTTTAGCATACTTATTAATGTACTACAATTGAAGATGAAAGTCATATGAAATTGTATTTTTAAAAATTTCTATCTCTTAATACTGTTAAAATGGAAAATAATATGGTGTTTCCTATTTCTAGGTGTTAACACTTCTACAATTTAGTTCCTAATGTGGACTGAAAAGTCATTGGAACATTAAACAATGTTTTATTTTTCTCAAATACATCAAATTCTGCTTATGAATATAAACAATCCAAAATGAACACAAGAGATCAAAGTAAAGAAAACATAACTATATCTGTGTTCTGACTTGAACTCAATTCATAATATTCACTAGTATATAATTTTCTCCATTTTTGGAAAGGTCAGTACTAACCATTATCTGCTTAAGGCTGAATATATCTTAGATTTCTTCCTACTGATCCCATTGACGATCAAGTAGGAAAGAAAAAAATCACTTTGTGTTCATTCCTAACTGCCTTAGAGATTATTATGGGGATTTCTATGATTGAATGATAGCTAACAATTCTAACATTATACAAATCTTGCTTTGACTCACTTAGAGCTTATGTGGAATAAAAAAATTGGTCAGACTTTTAGTAGCCGTACTCTTAGGTTCAATCTTGATAGGCCTGGTTTTCGAGTAAAAATTTTGTGAAAGAATATCACTTTGATGATTTAGAAATAGCTCATTTTAATATTAGCACTGCAAACATCCAGGTCTATATTCAGAAATTTGCCCCAATGCAAATAATATCCCGTAGTTTTTCAATGACAAGGGATAATTTTCTCTTACTTAAGAGCAAATGTTTTATTTTCAACACAGAATAGGTCATTGTGATTTACACCAGATTAAAACTAATGGCCAGAAAAATGCTGATGAACACTTAACCCAGGACAAAGCTATCTCTTTGTTCCAGCAGATGGCCTAATAAATTATTATTTTATTGATTTTACATTGAATTTAAAAATAATTAAAAAAATTTACTGGCATGATTTTTTGAATGATCGCCTTCTTCATAAAAAGTATTGTATCACATAGTCCTTAAATAAGAAGTAATAAAGATGAAAAGAGAACTGAACCTCTGGCCAAGCTGAACTTTGGCTAAAGTTGTCTCCTTATTGTGTGTGTGTGTGTTTTCTACCTTTAAAAATCAAATGGATATCAGATCTCTGTATTTGTCCATATACAATAAAAAAAGTGAATTAAATTATAGGTACCATAACAAATTGATAATATGCAGAAATATGTCAAACATAGCATTATTTTTTTCTTTACTAAATTTCACGTATATTCTTTACCAACTAAATCAATAAAATTAGGCTATAGGTTTCCTTTAATTTTTCCAGGTATTGTTTTCCATAAATGTGTTTTTTAGTTATAAACTATAAAACCCTCATTCCCCTTTAAAAAGAGAATGTAGGGGAAGCTGGGATGGCTCAGTGAGTTAAGCGCTCACTTTGCAGCCCCGGGGACCGAGGATCGAATCCCAGCCCCGGCCCGTGCGGAACCATATGCTGAACTGGGAGCTCCCCCAGTTTAGTTCTCTCTCTGTCTCTGTATCTCTCTCTCTCCCTGTCAAAAATAAAATAAAATAAATAAATAAATATTTTAAAAAGAGAATGTAGCTATATAATTTTTGAATAAGTAGTTTAAATATTTTTTTCAGATTTAATGGCATAATTTTAAAATTATTGTTCTATCCTTTGTAATAAAATCAAGCAAATATTAGAAAAGAACTAATGTGTACATGAAAATACTTAATTACTTATTCTAGGTTTTGGTGGAATCATGTACATTTAATTGAGGCATAACTAATTTCTCTCTAACAAGTTTGTTTTGGACTTCTCAATTTGACTACAGCAAAAAGGATTTCTTTGAAAAATTGTTGAACTTTAAATATGCTTAGCATAAAAAAGGTGTGAAATGAGACAGCATGTTCTTTCAGGACCTGTAAAGCATCAACCTATAACTTGGGAACTCCACGATTACTAATGAGGGGTAGCAGAGCTAACAACATCTGCTAATTGTAACCACAATCTCATTTTGCAAGTGGCAAATGTATGCTAGAAAATATGTTTCACAAGCAGATTTACTGGTGGGTGAGAATTAGCCCCCATACTTTCCATAGAAAATGTTTCTATGAAACACTTATCATAGCTTATTTCTACTCTGGCAATCAGCCCTCCTTCTGAAATCTGTGGATACAAACAAGAGAGTCACATATTACAATACAATACAATTACTCCTTGTTGAATTATTGCTAGATATTTAAAACTTATATTTGTATATATTTTATGTCAGCAAGAATCAGCCTATAAGATATTTTCAAGCTTGGCCTTATATGGTGGCAGACTTGGCAGTATAATTTTAGGAATATAATTTGAGATTAATTTGTTCTTTCAATATGTTTCTTCTGTTGTAATTCTTAAGATTTTTAATGGAAAAACTACTGTTCATCATTTTTTTCAAGACTTGACTACCCATAAAAATCAAATACTTCTGGAAGAGCTCTGAACTTAAATATGCCAGCCACATTTCTATACTGTGGAGTAAGGTTGCAAATCAGTTTTGACCCAGAAATTTTACTCCTAAACTTATATTCCCTGTTACTATCCGATATAGAGTATAAATATGTGTGTGTCTGTGTGTGTATACATGTCTCCAAACAATCTAAATTTTTACCAATGATGTATCACCTACATAACGGTATATAATCTCATTCAGTAGAAGTTTATTCATATGGTCATTTCATACATTCAGAAAAAGTGTTTGACAAAATCCAGCAGCCATTTATGATAGAAAACTCTCTACAGAAAGTGAATAGAAAGTTCATATCTCAATATAATAAAGGCTTTATATGTTAAACCCACCAGTAACATCATTCTTAGTGAGAAAAAAACTAAAAGATTTCCTGTTAAGATCAGGAACAAGGCAAGTATGCCCACTGTCACCACTCCTATTCAGCACAGTACTAGAAGTCCTAGCCACAACAATCAGACAAGAAAAAAAAAAAGATATCCAAATAGGAAAAAAAGAAGTACAACTGTCATTATTTGCAGATGACCTGACACTATATAAAAAGAACCCCGAAGTTTTCACTCCAAATTTACTGAACCTAATATATGAAAATAGTAAAGTAGCAGAATACAAAGTTAATATCCTGAAATCAGTTACATATTTATACACCAATAAAAAACTAGCATAAGAAGAAATTAAGACAAAAATTCCATTTACAGTTGCATCAAATAAATAAATAAATAAAATACCTAGGAATAAATTTAACCAAGAAAGTAAAATACCTCTACTCAGAAAATTATAAAACACTGAAAAGAAAGAGCAAAGAAGATATAAATAAATGGCAACACCTACCATGTTCATAGATAGGAAGAATTAATATAGTTAAAATAGCCATACTGCCCAAAGCAATCTATGGATTAAATGCAATTCCTATCAAAATACCAATTGCATTATTCACATATATAGAACAAATAATCCTAAAATTTATATGGAACCAGAAGGGACCTATAATAGTCATAGCAATCCTAAAAAAGAAAGACAAATTTGGAGGAATCACATTACCAGATATCAAATTATACTATACAAGTCCACAGTTACCAAAACAGCCTAGTATTGTCATAAAAACAGACATATAGACAAATGGAACAGAATGGAAACCCCAGAAAGAAGCCTATGTCTATATAGCCAATTAATTTACAACAAAGAAAGCTAGAATTTACATTGGTGGTAAAGAAAGTTTATTCAACAAATGGTGCTGGAAAAACTGGACAGATAAATGAAAAAAGAAAAGAAAGAAATTGCACCACCTTCTTATACCATATACAAAAATAAACTCAAAGTGGATTAACAACCTAAATATAAAACTCAAAACCATAAAATGCCTAGAAGAAAATAAAGGACATACGTAACCTCTCAGTCATTACTCTTAGCAATACCTTCAATGATATATATCCTTGGGCAAAGGAAGCAATGGAAAATATAAACAAATGGGACTACATCAGACTACAAAGATTTTTTTGCAGTGAAAGAAACCATCAAAAAATGAAAAGATGTCCTACAGCATGGGAGAATATATTCACCAATGAGGCATCCAATAAAGGGTGAATATCAAAATGCATAAGGAACTCATATAACTCAATACAAAACAAAGAGACAAAGAAACAACCCAATTTTAAAAATGGGAATAAGACTAAATAGACATTTCTCCAAAAATGACATACAGATAGCCAATTGATGCATGAAAAGATGTTCATCATCACCACTTATCATCAGAGAAACACAAATCAAAACCACAATGAGATACCACCTCACTGCTGTCAGAATTGTCCTCATCAATAAATAGACCAACAAATGTTGGGGAGGACGTGGAGAAAACACAATTCTTGAGCATTGTTGGTGGGACTGCGAATTGGTGCAGCCATTACAGGAAACAGTATGAAAGTTCCTCAAAAAATTAAAAATGTAACTACCTTATGTATAATCCAGCAATTAAACTTGTGAGTATTTATCCAAAGAAATCCAATCACTAAATAAAAAAATATTTATTCACCCCTGTTTATTGCAGCTCTATTCACTACAGCCAAGGTACATAAACAATCTAAATGCCCATCAATAAACAATTGAATAAAGAAGCTATGGTACATTTACACAGTAGAGTGTTACACAGCTATAAAGAAAAATACATATCATACCCTTTGCAACAACATGGATGAAACTAGAAGATATCATGCTAAGTGAAATGGGTGATGTTAGTCGACAGAAGTTACAATCAATGTCTTTTTAAAAAACATCAAGTACCATATGACTTCACTTGTATGTGGAAAATAAAACTGAAAGTAACAAAGAAACAAGAACTCATGGACACAGTCAATAGTTTGGTGTTGGTGATTTTTAAATCACCATATTTTATGTATGATGATAAAAATTGAGAAAAATTATCTGAACATCAAATACTCATATATTTAAAATTATGTTGAACAATATACAGCATGCATAATTTGAACTTGAACACTTATCTAAAAGAGAAAGTTGGGGATGCCAGAATAGCTCAACAGCTTGAGCGGTTTTCTTGCAACTGCAATGTTCAGGGATGGAATTCCTGCCCAGGCCCATGCAAACCCATATGCTAAGCTGTGGCTCAATGGGCAACCATCATGATGGCATCAAAGGTTCTCAGCTTCCATGCGGGAGGCCCCTGGTTTGGTTTCCACCCTGCACAGCCCCACATCCACCTATTTGGAATGAAACCATGTCACAACTAATGATGTGCAGTAATGGAGACTGTTCTGGGCCCTTCTCTCTTCTCTCTGAGCTCTCAAACAATAAACTATATCTTTACAAAAATAAAAACAAATAAAATAGAAAGTTGAATAAATTATATTTTTATTAACCTATAATTGAATATTTCAAATTAACATAAAAGAATATTAACTACAGATTAAAATTTTTTAGACTTACATTAATTAGACAACAAATTAAATATTCATTAGAGTATATTTAGTGAATATATTGCTATGTAAATTAACACTGTTAGTCAAAACATCTTTAAAAACTACATTTAGTGTAGTGTTTACTAATTTTCTATGTGTGACAGCATGACATGAATTTTAAAAAATTCTGGCATTCCCAGTAATATTTTTAACCATTTATTTTTCTTAATTAAAATTTTAAATTTTTAAGCAGAATTTTATGCATTTTACTAGCCACACATTAACAGAAAGTGTATTATTTGTTATTTCAGGACTGTGTATCTTCATCAACATATACACCTATTTATTCAATTATGTAACAACAATATTTACAATCTCATAAAATACATACAAGATTTATTTAAATTTCTGGAATATTTGAAAACTTTGAAATGGTTGATACAACATTTCAAACTTTGAAAAAGTATTACACTATACAATATTATACTAAATTTTAATACCTTTACAATTTTTAAATATTATTACTCTCTTTACTAATTCTGTGTTACAAGAATATAATTGACATTGTTTCTCCAAAATTTTGATATACGGTATGCCTAGTGACTATCTTCAAAATAAGATATTTCAGCATTGTCAAGGTATCTCTTTTTAAAAATATTTAATTTATTGTTTGAGAGAAGATGAGAGAAAGAAAGAGAGAGAGAGAAAGGGAGGGAGAGTCTCAATAGCTGTACATCATTAGTTGTGACATGGTTTCATCCCACACAGGTGGATGTGGGGCTGTGTCATGTGGGAACCAAACTGGAGGCCTCCTGCATGGGAAGTGAGAAACTTTGCTGCCATCCTGGCAGTTGCCACTTGCACCACAGTTCAGCATATGGGTTTGAAGAGGCCAAGGCCAGAATTCAATCCCCAGATCTTTTTGTTGCAAGGCAAGACCTCAACCTCCGAGCTATACTGGCATCCCCAAAGTCACCCTTATGAATACCTTCAGAAGAACAATGTTTTAATGTATTTGTTTAGATAACTTAATTTGAACTATTATTTGTCCAAGAGGGACAATGAGACAGAACTTCAATAACTTAAGGATTAAAATCACAGACTCTAGACTCAGATAGCCTGATTTTGAAACGCAGCTTTGCCACTGACTAATTGCCAGCCTAGTTATTTAAATACTCAGTGCCTTAGTCTTATCTGTGGAAAGGTTATAATAGGATCTGCCTTGTAAAATAATGAGAGTAAAATGAAATATTAATAATGTAGCCAGAGCACTTACAAGAGAGCCCAGTCAATAATTTGTTCTGTGGAAGTGTTTGAACTTGATCAGACATTGTGCAATGTTATATTTTTCACACAGCTGGTAAATACTGATTATTTTTTCTGCAAAGTTATACTTTCTCAGAATACTTACTTTATTAAATTGTTCATGGCATCTGGGTCATATGCTGTAACCTGTCCAATGATGCTTCCCTCCTTTACATCTTCATCTACTTCTATCAAGTAAGACATTTTACTGAATACAGGAGGCTCATCTATATCTTCCACAGATATTTTGACAATGGCTGTGTCTTTAAAAGGTCCCAGGTGTAGAAATCGTGGATCAGGATGAGTGTTACTTGCATCCACTCTTAAAGTATACAACATTTTGTTTTCAAAATCTAAATTCTGAAGTTAAATAAAATTTTAAAAATTACTATAATATAGATGACATCACAAGAAAAGACAATTTCAAAATTTAGTAACCAGATCTCTTAATACTACCAGTAATTCTGGTTAAATAGCTGTCCAAATTGCTCAATATGTATAGCTGATAAGTTACTAAATATGTGTTTTACTTTATACTTATTTATAGGGGTAACTGAATATAATTTTATACACATTAAGATTAATTACCACTTAGTAATGGATTTCACATTTTAGTGATCACAGGTTAATTACCTAATAGAATATATGGGTTATTTATTTATTTATTTATTATTAAATTTGTGCAAAGTTCAAATCAGAAAAAAAAAAGAGATTTAGCACACTGTTTATAAGTTGCTTTCTTAGGTCCTACATTTCCAAAATAAAAAAATTATTTCATTAATGTGAACACTATGGAAAGAAAGATGCAAATGAAAGAGATATCATGACAGTAAAAAGTAATCAATATTTTGCTTCATTATTCTATATAAAGCTTCATAATGTTCCACCCCCCTCCAGCATTAAAAATCAACATAAAACACACAGCATCTTCAGTTTTCAACTACCGGTATTGGAATAGAGTAGACCATAACATTTAACTATTTGAATATGTTGAGAAGTGTAGGAAATAAAGCGATGGTTGCGTGTCTATTTTTTTCTGTCACAAAGAAATATAAAACAAGTACATCTGAGGTTCTCTAATCCTACTTTGATTGTTGTCTATGGTAAATACAAGCAGTTGAGGTTTTATATCATATCACTTTATAAATAAATGGCAGTGATGCAGGTATGTATTGGCTTGAAGTGAAATCCTAACTGTTCTCACTTACATGAAGGGAAGACAGTATGTAAAGGATGGGAAAATAAATCCTAGGTTTTTTTTTTTTCCTTAACTGAAAAGCAAAAGTAAACCATAAAGTGCTCAATGAAAAAAATGAAGACATCAAAAAGAAACCTGTTTGACAGTTATAATCCCTTCCTGTGTATCCTTGTCAGTGACGACATCAAACATTTCAGCACCATCTCCTTCGGCTAAGCTGTATTTCATTTCAGCATTTTCTCCCACATCAGGGTCATTGGCCTTGATCCTTCCAAGGTGGGTTCCAGGAGGTACAGACTCAGGAGAAGTAAATTGATACGTACCTGAAAAGTTAATTCAGAGCTTTTTTGACATTTCATCATTAAATAACAAAACCTTTTATTTCCTTGGCCTATTTTACTTAAATAACTTAATTTTAAATTGGGAGAGTTTTTCATTTTATTAAATTGTAAGCTGTCAAAATTATAAATTGATTAAGTTGGAAAAATAAGTTCTAAAGGCAGAATACTCATTTTATAAATGAATAATATAAGTTTCAGATAGATTAAGAGAATGTCCCAAGGTTATTAATATGGTAGGCCTGATGTAAGAATCCAATGTCGAAAGCTCTAGATAAGCAGTAAATATTTTATTTCTTGCACTCTTAATCATGTATTTTTACATACTAAGTCAAGGATAAAAAAATTAATTTGCCCACATAAATTTTCTTTTTTTTTTAGATTTTGACATATTGTTTCTCTTTCTGCATTTCAGGTAAAACCTTACATTGCATCATGTGATCTCTAAGCATTTTAGTTTGTTAACTATTTATTCAAAATACAATTAGGAAAATTATTTTAAGTTAATGAAGTTAGAAATAGTTTTAAACATTTAGTATCTACTTCAATTTATATAAGGCTGATGGCCCTCTATGCCTACTTATTTAATTGTAACATTAGCCCTCATAGGACCAAATAGGCATACTATCCTTTAAGGAAGTCACCCTTAAAATTGGATAAAGCAAAATTAAGGCTCTCTAACTTCAAAGTCTGTTCTCTTCCTGGTAGCTTGGGGGGTTAAGAAGAGGGACTTCTAAATCTGCTGTTTGGATTTAAATTCTCATCACTGAACAAGTTAATTAAATTCTCTAACCCCTGATTTACACATGTATGAAGTAATAATCATGAGTAATAATTAACTCATAGATGTATTATGAGGATTCCATGAGATTATGTCTTTAACAAACTTAGCTCAGGGGCTATTTTTTGAATAGTTTTACTATTGCTATAATTGTTCCAAATCTTTTGCTAAGACTATAATAGACCATAGAATTACAGAATAGCCAGCAATTGGAAAATTTATCAAATCATACTCTTTCAGTTTCAATTAGGAAACTGAAAGCAAAGTTTAGAATTATTCATGTTCTCGGCAATTTTTTTTTAACATTTATCATATATTTAAGTCCACTATCCAAAACTGATTAATCAAATGTTATAACTTTTATTAGCCTGGAAAATACTGTATTGGAATCGATACTGTAAATATAAAATTTGAGATCCCTTAATTGAATACTTTCAGATAGGGACCTTTCTACTTTTATTTACTGCAAAATTGAAACATTTTTAGCAGAGCATCAGAGTCTATTTTTGTAGGACCTTGTGGCATGCAAAGCATCCATGGTTTAACACACATGCCTAAAAAGGCAATGACTAGAAGAGTATTGACCGATTTAACCTACACAAATAGATAGCAGGAACCAGCAAACTTTATTTACAATGTTTCAGATGCCATCAGAACCAATGTATATCATAACTTAATGGGCCACTAAGAAGAAAATGCTGCCAATTGAACCAACATGCATTGGTTTTAATATAGTATCTTGATTTTAATATGTTAAACTATCCAGTCTGTGTTTTAGGTTCAATTAAATAGGAAATTATAATTTGTATGTACATACAAGAAAACTGAGAATAGTGAATGACAGACATGAGATTTAAAGCCAGGCAGGTAATCTTGAGAGTCCACACTCCTAACCGGGAAACAGTTAAGAATAAGAATGAGAAATCATAGCCAAAGTTGGGAAAGGTAGTCTGGAAAACTTTATTCTCTTCTTCTAAAGGTAGAAAAGAATTATTAAAATTGCCAAACAAGGGGAAGCTGGGATGGCTCGGCGAGTTAATTGCTCACTTTGCAGCCCCGGAGACCAAGGATCGAATCCCGGCTCCGGCCCTGGCGGACCCATGTGCTGAACTGGGTGTGCCCCCAATTCAGCTCTTGCCAGGGCCTATGTGGGAGGCTCTCTGCCCAGTTCCTGCCCTGTGCAGCCCCATGCCCACCTGTGGAGTGAAACTATATGGAAAACTAATGCTGTCAACTATGGAGACTGCTTTGGGCCCTCCCCCTTCTGTCTCTCTCTGTCTCTCTCTGTTTCTGTCAAAAACAATAACAATAAATCTTTTAAAAAAATGCCAAATTTCTTATTCATGTTTTCTTTTACTACCTACTTACTGATGAGAAAATGATCATTGTGACTTTCAATTTGTGGGAAATTGTGATATCTTATAGGGACAAAGGTTGTGGATTGACCTTTATGCATACACAAACTAGTAGTGAAATCACTAATAGAAATACTAGCTTCTGCTCATAGTGTATTAGAGAAGACTTCCGAGATGAGATCACTGAGACTCCTTACTCTGGGGAAATCGAGGAGGATTGTTGTTGACATCTGTCAGTGTGATGTTCACTGTGGTGGTTCCAGAAAGGCCTCCCATCTGGCCGCCCATGTCTTTGGCTTGTATAACCACCTGGTACTGCTCTCTGTTTTCTCTGCTCATGTCTGGTAATGCAGTTTTTACTATGCCTTTTGGAAAAGTAGACAAATATTTTACAATTTAATCACTGAAAAGTAGACAGATACTTTACAATTTAATCACTGACTTTTAAAAAATTAAGCTAGGCAAGGTCCATTTTATAAAAGTTAATCATAACAAACAGATAAAATGTTGGTGTACCTATGTATTTCAACCTATAACCAATTTAACATAATTGACAGAACAGAAAGAATTTTTCTATAGGCTACAGTCTAGGAAATTAGTTTTTCTAAATCAATCGGATTATCCTTTTGATTAAGTAAAATTAACTTGAATCAAAATTGTAAGATGACTAAGTTTGCTTAATTTTGATGATTGTCACATTCTTTAGGTTTTGAGTATTTTCTTTGGCACATAAAGTACAGAATCTCTGTGAAACTTGGTATTTAGTATCATAAATTTGAACCTAATAAATTGTCTAAGGAGCTAATGTTTTAAATAATATTTTTAAATAATACAAAATCTGTGATTGTTCCCCTGTATAACTAGGGAATAAGTACGTAGAAACATGATACCAAACAGATAGCACACACACACACACACACACACACACCAATTAATTGTGCATCCAGGTGCATTCAGAACAAAAGACCAAGTACATAAATGTTGTTACCTGATTCTGAGTCCACTGAAAAATATGGCTGACCTTGCAATATGCTATAGACTACTTTAGCACTGTTTCCGTAGTTGGCATCATCTGCATCAGTCGCAGTCACTTGTATAACAGATGTACCTACATGAATCCCCACCCAAACACAGACACTTAGATATTTAAGAATTAGAAATGATTTTCTGTAAAACTACTGCTGATAATGTGGTGTATTAGATCAGAGTATTAGATCATAGTTTAAAGAAATCTGTTTAAATGATGCAGTCGCAAATTAAACAAACAAAACCCTTACTTTTCTCTTTTATTCTATTTTGAAATTTAAATATCCATAACTTTATAGTTTGAACTACTAAGAAAATTAAAAATACATTTCAAGACAAAGATGAATACAATGAG
>PVKE010007523.1:0-50449 GCA_004027555.1 Craseonycteris thonglongyai
AAGCGCTCTAGACATGTTCCTACCTTTTGATCCAGTAATTAAACATCTTAGAATTTAGCTTAATGAAGTAGTCTCATATTTGTACAAAGATATAGGTACCAAGATTTTCATTTAATCTTCATTCATTAGAAGCAATCTAAAATTATTTTTAAATAATGTTTATGTTCATAAGTAGACGACTGGTTTATTGAAAGCATATTCAAGTGATGGCCAATTATAGCCATTATAAAAGATCTTTTCAATAATATTTGATTACATAGAAAATGCTCAAATTAAGATTTTCCCTAGGTGGGGAAGCTGGGATGGCTCAATGGGTTAAGCACTTGCTTTACAGCCTTGGCAACTGAGGATCAAATCTCAGCCCTGGCCCATGTGGACCCATATGCTAAACTAGGGTGTGCTTCCCATGTGGGAGGCCCCCAGTTCAGTTCTCACCCCCTGTTTAGTCCCTGGCTCCAGGAGGGTGTGCCTCCCATGTAGATCTCTCCTAGCACAGCCCCCCAACAACCTGTGTGGAATGAAATCATGTCAAAAACTGATGATGTATAACTATGGAGACTGCTCGGGCCCTCACCCTCCTCTCTGTCCATCTCTGTCAAAAACAATAAAAATCTTTAAAGAAAAAAATATTAGCTCTAGGAGTTTACTGTCTTTCCACCTATTTTTTTTTTTTTTATGAGTACTGCATAGTTATCTCATCCTACTTCATACCTAGTCCTTATTCTCAAACCTAAACCCTAGTGGGTTTATTGATAGACTCTCAACAAATGGAAACTTGACAGAAGCAAGTTTCAGCTAGACTCAAAATCAGTCAATAAGTAAATAAAATAGAGGATGAGGAGGAGACCCAAGACAATCTAATGTGGAGCCAGGTAATTCATACCAATGTTTCTAAAGATCCCTATTGAGGGGGCAGAAGTAAATAATCAAGGGCATTTATTAGTAACTCAAGGATTAACAGTTACCTCAAATATTGCAACAGGAATATGGAAAAGCCCATAAGGGCCTCAGTTTACAACACCAGTTTCTGGGATGTGGTTTTTGCATCTATCTGCTTACTTGAGAGTCCTTTAACATTAGAATCTTTCCTGCACCACATCATTCTCTATTTAAAACAATAGCAAGTTCTTTCTCTGCCAGCTCTGAATTTCTGGGATTCTATAATTCTAATATAGCAATGTTTTTTCTATATAAATTGGAAAAAAAATGTTTGTTAGGATAAAATGGGATAAGGTATACAAAATGGCTTAGAAAACTATAAATTACTATTAGGATTTATAGCTTTTGTTGAAGGAATAATCTAAAGCCATATTCCTTTTCTGACTAATTAATTTTCTCACATTTTGTAAAATTTAATTATTTAATTGGACAATTAAGTTAAATATTAAAGTATTTATGCTTGCTTTATTTGTAAAGAAGAGATTAACATCTTCTAATATTTTAATATCAAAGGAAGAGTTCAGGACACCAATATTTATAATTGTGAAGTACCAACACAATTAGATGTTTAAAAACTTCTTTACCAGAAGTTCAGATTTTGATTGCATAGAAGTGTTTTCTTTCCACAGTAGCCAAATAAATAAACAGATACAAAGCACTTCCTTGCAGGAACTACCTATATCTGTACTTCACTTGAAATCACCCTTTCGCTTGGCTCCTTCCACTGCCTGTCTTGCTCCATCCCTCATCCCTCATCCCCCATCCCCCTTGCTGGTTTCTCTTGGGAGGATATCATGAAGACAGTCTTTCCAACTTGTATATAGATCACCAGTTGTTTTCAGGTTCTTTTTTGTTTGTTTGTTTTTGTTTTTTAAAATAAGATTATTTTTCCCATTCATCATTGACCATTAAAGCCCTGTACCATTCTTCAAATGTTATTTCTTAAATCATTTTCAATCAGTGAAATCTTGAAAATCTTATGAAGCAGAGTTTAAAGTAGGCTTCAGTTGAATAAAGATAATTCTATTGGAAGTACAAGGTGCTCAGCAGAAGGGAGGGTGGTATTGGGGTGATGGGTGCCACACTATTCTCTAGCACAGATGGAATACACAGCCCTACTCACTGTGATTCAACAGCCTCTAAGCTCTCACTGTCATTAACATTCCCCCCCTTAATCTGTTCTGATTTTTTCTTCCCCATTTACTTGGCCCAGAACTTTTATTTTTAGATTCTTAGTGATTAAGAACACAAAGGCTGTATAATCTCTCTATGTGACAGCAGGGTACAGCAGCAGTAAGAAGATAAATAATTTCTGCAATCAAACTCCTTTTTGAGTCTTGGCTCAACTCCTAAAATGTAATCTGGTTCTTCTTTTTCCAAAATGTGAAGGGGGTGGCGGGTAATCTTTACTTCTAGTTTAGGCTTGCTTTGAGGATCAAATATCCCGCTACATATGACAATACTTCACAAACCTTTTTATACAATGGCATTGCATAAAAGTTAGACCACTTCAAAATATGTACTTTAATAAGAAAGTAGAGGAGTTGCTACCTTCTTTTGCTATACAACTACGGTACTCATTCCACTTAGTCAGTTGTCACCATCTAAAAAAGGAGGAGGTGATTCAAGACAGATAGGCGACAACAAGCTAGAAGAGCTTCTCTACCCTACCCCCGGGGACTACCAGCAGCCAATGAAATGATTTGTGAGAAGGAAAAGAACCCAGCTCCATTGCTTCTAGGTGAAGAAGGTTGGAATTGAAATTAAAGGCTGTCTAGAAAGTATCCAGCTATATAATATGAAAAATAGAGGCATTTATGGCTGATTTTTCCTGGACAGACCTTGTATACGTTCCAAAGCTCCTTGCAGGAACTACCTATGTCTGTACTTCACTTTAAATGACCTTTTTGCTTGGCTCCTTCCCCTTCCTGTCTTGCTCCATACCCCATACCCCAAGCCCCTTATTGGTTTCTCCTCAGAGGATATACTTGATATACCACTGCAACCCAGTCCTTGGCTTGGGGTTTGCTTCTGGGAGAAGCCAACCTAAGAAACCAAGAACATTAATTATTCATTAATTCAACAAATATTTATTGGATATCTTCTAACTGCCATCACTGCTCTCTTCCAGAAGGCAGATGTTAACAAAACAAACTCTCTTATATTATATGCACCTTATATTTTATTGGAAAGATTGAGAAAATAAACAAATGATTAGATTTATACTATAATTTGTGTTAAAATTATGATAAAAATGCTATGACAAAAACAAGAGTAATTCAGGGAGGGAATTGAAGACAGAAAATACTGCTTGCATTTTGGATAAAAGGTTAGATAAAGCCTTTTGAGAAGTAACTGTTGAATAGGAACAAAAATATCTTCCCCCAAAGTACGGTATTTGTTCTCACATTTCAATATTGAAAATCATGTCAGTTTAAACCTTTATAAGAACTTAACATGGGGAGACCAGGAAGCTCAGGGGTTGATCACTTCCCTTTCAATCTCAAGGTCTGGGGTTCCATTCCTGGCCCTGGCCTATTCAAACCCCATATGCTAAACTGAAGTGCAAGTGGTAACCAAAGAGATAGTTCACTGGTTAAGGTTCCCGCCTCCCATGTGGGAGGCCCCCGGTTTGATTATCAACATGCAGGGCCTAACATGCACCTGTGTGGAATGAAAGCATGTCACAAGTAATGATATATAACTATGAAGATTGCTCTGGGCCTTAGCCCCTTTTCTCTCTCTCTCTCTCTCTCTCTCTCTCTCTCTCTCTCTCTCTCTCTCTCTCTCTCTCTCTCTCTCTCTGTCAAAAACAATAAAAAACAAAACAAAACAATACATCTTTATTAAAAAAAGAAAAATTAAAAAACTTACATTGCTACTCTGATAGGCCCCAGGAAGACACTCCTTCACAAAGAAAAAGGATGTGGGGCTGAAACTGTAGGAGTGAGTGCAAGATGACATGTTTATTCCCTACCTCAGTATCCTAACAACAGGATAGAGGCGGGAAATTCAAAGGTGCTGGGGTATGAACCAAAGGTTACAGTGAGGCAATTATGACTTGTTAGAAACCAAGAAACAGTTTTATTCCATTGCTTCTTTGCTCTTCTTTTAGGAAAAAAAGAAAAAAAAAGTACTCTTACTCTATGTGCTCCATAGTAATGTGAATGCTTTATTACACACAGGAGGTATTCCTTCAGTGCTGCTTTTTGGAGACATGTGTTGTGTGTGTGTATATGGGTACTTCTCCAATTCTTTTTCACTCATAGAGGCGTTAGCTAGTGTCTGCCCTCTGAAAGTAATTATTTCCATCAATCCACTGTTTGAACTGATTATTATACATGTAACCATAAGAATATGCAATTAAAATATGCATACCTACATAGAAAAATCAATATTATTTTGAATAAGTGTAATCGTCCTTTTGTGTAACTCTCATTCTAACAGCTTAATCTTTTTCTCCAAAGCGTTTGACTCTGCCAGACATTGCAATAAGAGCATGATAAAATAGAACTCATAAATCTTCTATTTCAATTCTTGGAGACAAATCAAAACTGAAATATAACCCCTGATTCATTTTATAAAATTCAAGTTTCCCGTAATCTTAATCAGATCTCAAACTAAGCATCCAAAAAAGGCTATTCAGTATAAAAGTACTGCTAGCTTTGTTTCCTGGGAGGAAAGGCTAAATGGAATATTTTAAGCAAATTATAGATGCAAATATGATACATTGCTTCAGAATCTCTCTGCCTGATTTCAAGATCAGTTCACTGGGCTGCACCAGGAACTCGTCTAAGATGAATGAACCATTTGGACTTAGAGTTGATCCGAACAGCAGTGATGCACCGCCAAGTTATTTTCATCCTGTGAGATTACATTCCTTTTTTTTTTTCTGTGAAGCAAGAAAAAATAAATAGGCCTAGCAATACAATTGCTTATTACATTGATCAAACTTTGGCATTAAAAATGTCTGTCCTTTGACCTTTTTTTTTTTCCAGAAATCTTTCAGTGACTCTGATGTGCATGACACGAATATGTACCCCAGGAGACCCTATGAGCCATACTTTTTTTTTTTTTATTACTGACAATGTAATAAATGGACATGTTTTAAACCCTCTACAAACTACTACTTAAAAACATAAGACATGATTGATCACCAGATGGAGGAATAAAAATGAAAACTGGGAGATAAAGACGGAATACAAATATTTAATCATAAATGGAAAAACAATAAAAATCTGAGGATAACTATATTCTGCCTGCAGATAATAACCTTTCATGTGACAATGAGTCACTTACGGCATCTAACAGGAACATAAATCCAGTTGCATTATAAATACAAATTTTTGCCTGCAATGCACTAGCTTATAACCAAAAACATTTTGTTTAGCTATTCTAATTTAGAAAAGTCTGATATATTAGAATTTTTGTATCACATCAGTCAAGAAACATTATTTTTTGTATCAAGAGAAAAAGTCATTTTCTTCTATAACGTATAGAAAATGTGACAGTATCTTAGAGTATGTTGAAAGCTTTAAGACAAAAACCTTGGATTCATAATAGTAGAGGTCTTATGTAATACTTCCTTTGAGAATTAGAGATCTTACTTCAGTAGCAGTATTCCTGAGAATGTCAATATAATGGAAATTTATTTTAGAATATTTAGCTGATGGTATCGTGTTATTTCCTTATGCAATTAAAGTTCTAAAAATTACTTATGGGGAAGCTGGAATGGCTTAGTGGGTTGAGCACTTGTCTTGCAGCCCTGTGGTCTGAGTATTCAGTCCTGGCCCTGGCCCATGTGGACCCAGATGCTGAGCTGGAGTGTACCCTCAGTATGGTATTCACCAGGGCGCACTCCATGCCAGAGGCCCCGGGCCTGGTTCCTGCCCTGCACAGCCCCCTACCCACCTGGGGAATTAAACTATGTAGAAATCCAATGACATACAACTGTGGAGACTGCGCTGGGCCCTCCCCCTTCTCTCTCTCTCTTCGCTCACTCTCTCTGTAGAAAACAATAAATACAAATCTGAAAAAAAAATTTACTTACACATGAATGTGTTAGACTATAATTTAAATTATGTTATTAGACATTAATGGCCTACTTTATTATTATTAAACTTTTAATTTAATAATAATAAGACATGAACATCTAAGTTTATTATACATGGCAAATGGGTAATTACATACATTTTCTGTCACTGTGTAAATCATAACCAAAAAACACTCCCCACTAAATTATGAAAGATAAAGTGACATTATGTTTTCCAGCACCTCACACAAACACTTACGTATAGTATTTAGTAAAGAAACTATATGTTAAATTTTTGACAGCACAGCATCTTATCATTGCCTTCTCCTTCCCACCCACAATACCTAGAGAACTCTGCCTACTATAGCAACCTTTCACCATCACATCACCCACGTTGTGAAAGGCCTAGCCCTTACAAGTTTATGATTTGGCATTTGTCTTAATCCACTGTAACAAATGAAAGTATTCCCTGAGATATATAGTAGTTTAAGAATATCTAACATTACTATATTGAATATAAAGTTCACATTTGTTTCTGTAAGGCTTGATTGCAGTTTGTCCACCAATTTTGACCTAATTTTTCAAGTCTACAATTTTACATACTTAGTATGCACCCCCTGTGAAGAAGCAGGGAGGACAGAGCAGTAACTTGTCAGACACCTAATGTGAGAGGCACCACAACTTACCCATAAGCAATAGCATTTAAGAGATATTAGTGGCTTGCATTTCAAAGATAAAGGTTGTTAATACTTGCTCCATACTTTCCCATGGCCTGTGAAAGAACTAATCAGGCAGACACAGGAATGAGAGTTCAACTGACAGAAGAGAAATAAGGAGCAGTCCTCCACTTTCACCATCTTAAATAAAGATCCAAACAAAACCAAATGAAATATTTTAGCCTTCATCTATTATGTGTTATTTCAGGAAAAAGATTTTCCAGATCAGTATAAAATATTTGTCAGTTCATTATCTGTTTATGATCATGCCTGGTACGTTTATGATTTTAGTTTTGAATTGTCTTTTTGTCCAGTTTTGGTCAAATTATCCACCTGTGCACTAAAATCACTGGATGAGGTCAAGGTAATAAGTAACAGCAGTTTCTCTTGTTTATCTATCTATCTATCAACTATCATCTGTCTATCATCTATCATCTATCTATCATATATCTATTTATATATGATATTATATGCATTAAATATTATATATATTTAATTTATATTAAATCAGAAGCAAATAACAGCCAATTCAGCAATGTTGAGGCTTAAAAAAATTTACAGACCTTTCTTTTTGTTTATTTTACTTTCTCCTATTCTAACTAACGATTTCATATTAGTCTGACAGTATCCCATTGTTTGGGGACATCAAAATTATAGCTCATAGCCTTGGGATTCAGAGTTTGCAGTAAGGTCCATGGTGATTCACCCAAGAATAAAGTTCACTCAGAGAATATTTAGCAGATTATATAGTAATCCATAGTAATCTTCCTTGGGATTTTTATTTGTCACTTCAGGGTAATATTAATGTCAGTAAATAATACTTTCCTAGAGGAGATCATTTGCTCTATTAAACTATAGTTTCTTAGATTTCTAATGTTACTGGGAAATGGAGTTCTCCTTGGCACTGTGTCCAAGTTCTTGGCATCTGAACAAAAGAATTGAGTGAGACACTGAAATGCAGTGGTGGAAGAAACGTTTATTGAAAGTAAAAGTAGAGAAAGTACACTTTTAAGACATGGAAGCACACCTTGAAGAAGAAGAGTGTGGCTGAAAAGGCATTACCGGTACTTACAAGGGGCTGAGCAGAGAAAGTACATTTCAAAAGGTGGAAGCAGGCCTCCAGCAACAGGAGATAGCTCAAAATGGTGGGCTACAAAGGCCAGGGTCACTTCTATCCCTTTTTCTTCAAAACAGAGAACACCCTTTTAGTGTGGGGTCTTTTGATTGACAGTCTTGATTGACAGGGGCCGCATTAAGTCACTTTTTAAACTGCACATGTTCCTTCCCAGAATTCAGTCTCATATAATGATATTCATGAACTTCCGAGCATATGTATGATATTAAAATGATGGTATAACGAGTCTTAAGTGAAAAGAAGGTTGTTAGGACTCTTACCACGCAGGCACTAGCAAATGGTCCAAATTAGTGGGCATTTCTGTGCCCTAAAACTTCCTCTTATCTCCCCTATGGTTGCTTAATCTGGGGCCAGGTCTCTTGAGAGTGGGATGGTAACTATCCTGACAATGTGGGCTCTGTGGGAGAGGTCCTGAGATCCTTCTATTCTAGATGCCTACCTAGCCTTTCCCTTGAAAGGCATGACCCCCTTAAATCTCTATGGGAAGTTGAGAGAATGAAGGTCTCTTCTTTTATATCTACTTCCTGCTGAGTGTGGTCATTGTCCCTGCCTATTAGAAAGTCACAGAGCTTTCACCCTAACAAGACTAAAAGGGGAAGGGTCTTGGGGTCCATTCAGCAGCTCTCTTTCAGTTCTTCAAATGAGGTAGATTGGAAATCTTGATGGGTTAGGAGCCATTTCCCAGTGCTCCTAAGCCAGGAGAGATAGATTGGAGTAATCACTATTAAAAGCGTCAGTTCATAAAGCAGCCCCCAGAACCTGAGATGCAGGATGACCTTGTAATAGTAAACTCATTTTAACCTTGCAGGGTCTGTGGCCTGCCCTCTGGCTTAATTGTTTACCCCTAGGTTACTATTTACTCAGAAACTAGTTTCAGGATTGCCTGGAAAAGATAGTTAATACTATCACCAAGCGGAGGGATTTCAGATTGGAAGCAATCATCAGATACAGTGGGCAGGGCTCATTCCAGTTTACATTCCATCTATTCTTGATTAGGAAGAACGATTAAACCAGAAACTGAAAAAAGGCAGCACAAAGGTTAGGAGGTTTCAAGAGGGGCTCTTTAAAGAGGGGTAATTTTTCCCTGTCACTAATGCTACATGACTTCTTGCTAGGCGTATTAGCCTTCTGGGAAAATTTAGAAGAGGATCAGCTGTGTCAAATCAACCCATTGCCACCTGGATGATACTCAATAGAAAGTTCAGTGTCTGCCTCGTTTCTTGCTATTCTCCTGAAATGAGTATCAAGTGCTATATAACTGAGTGTTAGATTAATCAATAAAGACAACACTTAATTGAAAAAATAAGTTAGGTACATCTTTGATAAATACATTTAATAGTAAAAAGCTTTGAATAAGGTTATCTAGTTTTCTGAGTTATGTAAGTGTTTAAAGGATTACACCTTAGAGAAAGAACTTTGTTCTCACATAGAAATTGATTCTAATTATAAAATGGTTTAATCATACCTATTACAATTATGAATATTAAATAGAATAATGCATGCAAGTGGCTAAGGCATAATGTTCAATTTAATTAGAAGTGTTCAGAAAATGTTCATTTTTATTATTATTAATTCTCACTGTGAGTTTGCTCATAATGTCACTGAGGGTAAAAATCAAGATATCCTGTTCAGTTTACAAGAGCTGCTCAGTAGTAAAGTGAGCCCAAGAGAGTAAAAAAAAAAAAAAAAAGGAATAGAAGTCATATTGTTACTGAGAATGAGTTCTTGGTATTGTTACTGAGAAAGAGTTCTTGGTATTGTTATAGGAAAGATTCAAGGACACACTAAATTAAGCCACACAAACAAAACCAAACAAGCAGTGGATTTATTAAAACAAAAGAAAAAAGTACACTCCTAAAATAGTGGGAGTGGACAGGCCAAGAGGAGAGCAACTCTCCCGAAGATCAAAAAGACTAAGATTTTATTAGAATGAGTGCAAGAAATATTCTAATTTTAGGGATGGCATTATAGATGTTTCCAAGGTGGGACCCTGCTGACTATACCTTCCTGTCAGGATGTGAGATCCCTTGTCCTTATTTGGCCCTTGTTGGAACTGTGATGGTGATCCAGGGAGGGGTGATATTTTTTTGCCCCCAATGCCAACAGTATTATGATCTATTACAAGTAGATACAGCTAAAACTTCTCTTAAGAATGATCTTATCTCCTCTTTCCTTTGTCTCCCCTCACACATCCTTCTTTCTTTCCTCCTGACTCTGTCCAATTGGTCTATCACTTTCTTCATGTGCTATTAATACCCTATTTTATTATTGACAGATATTAAAATCTTCAAGGGCAAGTGTTTTTTTTAATGAGTTTTTCTCTTTAAATTTTCTTGCTATTCTTTTTTGTTTATTTTTCCATAGAAGTATAGATTGATTAAGTTTGCCTAGTGCCCTCTTTTTCTCAACAAAGACCTAATGGTATTTGCATTTATATTTAATATGTATATAAATTAATTTAGAAAAAAACATGACTGTGCAATACAGTCAACATTCAAAACCCAGCCAATTCCAAATTCATTTCATCTATGTATGGCCCCTTACCCACAGATCTGACCCTTTCTTCTTCATATGTTACATTATATAGTACATGTATTCAAAGATTGCTTTGAGTAGCCATTTTGCTGTTCAACAATCATAGTACTTTTTGAAATACTTCTTTACTAACTAAATGAGCTATTAAATGCTGCACAAAATACTAAATATTTTTGTCCTTGCTCCCATTTTTTACCTGGGCCACATGTCTTTCCCTATCATTGGCTCATGTCCCTCTTTAGGAGCATATCACGTTCTTTCCATGACACCTTCAGCAACTACTTCAATTAATAGTCTTCTTTGCTTTGAAAGCCGCTTATACTACCTCTCTATGTCAATCATTTGCATCCAGCTTTTTAATTTAAGGTGAGTTACCACTTTATCATCTTCTTAAGTTGATCATACATTTGTTAAAGAAAAGTAATAATTTTCAAATATATTTCTTTTTATATTTCTAACCAACAATACGTGTATGTATTTAATTTTTTTTCATTACTTTCTCAGGAATCTTCATCTCTGCTAAGTGTTTGTACTTAGCAATTCAGCATAATCAGCTCACCCCCTCCTATTCTAAATAACGAATTAAATATGTGATCCTGTGCCAGTATCAATAGCTCTTTCCTTATAGCAGCAAGACATTATTCAGAATCCTACCTTATTGTCATCTGTCCATTTCTTAATCACTGAAAGAACTTTCCCTATTCTCCCTCTCTTGACAAGAATTTATAGGTTCTTGGGAATTGACCTGCAACAAGAAATGAATTTGTCCAGCAGTGACAGCTAACCCTGTGGTCTCTGGTAAAACTGAACCTTAGAAGGTCCAGATGGCAAGAAAGCTTCTTGTGTGTTCTCAAAAGCCAGGCATAGATTCTCACTGTCAGGTGATAGTTAGGATAAAAATATCTTTTAAGAGGCATTGAAAATCTAAATTGAGTATGTCTGGCAACCTTCCTTTATTTACTCTTTGTTAAGCATCATAAAGTATCCTTTCAAGGCAGAGAGAAAATGATTTACATTTGCAAAGCCTAGGCTGATTTATTCCTAACAAATTTTCCTCACCCTAATGATTTGTGTTCCACCTTCCAAGATCTTTTAAACTAGTTTTCCAGGTGCAGAGGTGAGATTTGCCAGTGTATAATTTTTGGATTACCCTTAACTTCATTCGCAAGATGTTCAACACTTTGGCTACACTCCAATCTCCAGCTATAGTCTCTGCTTGAAAGGATAAATTACATATTTTTTGTAATTATATAGAAATGAAAACACATTTTACCAGTGGGATGGCCAAATCTGCCAACTGTCTTAAAACATCTTTATTCTCATGCAATCAACTCTAAAAATAAGCTCTATTTCAAATTAGATCACTTTTGTAGACTTTTATCAGCTTATAAAGAATCTCAAAAAACAAGTTCTCTAAATTTAAAATATATAGAGTTAGATACTATGATTAATGATTGTTTAAGGAAAGACATGGCAGAGTAATTGCTTTAGATACCGAAGCCTTGGGAGAGGTGATTATGTACAGTTATTCTGTATAGACCTCTCTTTCTTCTTTAATCATTAGCTTACCAAAGCACTGAAATAAAACTCATGTCTGTGATTCTCAACTTACTCAATTATAAAATCCATGATACCTAAAAGTTTTTATTAGTGCATACAACATCAATAAAAGGCAAATAATATACATGGGTACAAAGTATTTAAAAGGTAGTTGCCAAAGTATGACTAAGCATGGCTGTATTTGATGGTGAAAGAAACAATATTGGAGGTCTTGTCTACAAAGTCTAAGATGCATGATGTCTCTATATAAAGCACTGTCACACTCGTTTTTTAATTAGACAACTTCAATGCCTTAGTACATTTAAGCAATAAAATAATAGATCATTATCTTAGGATCATTTGGAGAGAAAGAACAGAGCCCAGCATGTTTGAAATGGCATGCTGAATGAAAACTTTACATTAAGATCTGAAACTTTTCTTAAGTTTATACAAGAAAGTAATGTTATCCCTCTGTGTAAAATTGTTGAGATAATCAAATAGAAAAAAATTATTAGTAGAAGTAAAATAAAAGCCAGCAAGAAATTAAAATCCCACAAGAGTTAACTAATGATGGATAATCAATAATAGTTCATCAATGGTAGAATAAACAGTGGAATTCCCACAAGAAAAGTAAATGAACATTGGGCCTTATTTTCATTGATCAATACGTAAATGTATATCTAGACTTAATGCATTTGAACAAGTGCATTAGCCTTTCCCAACTAAAATTCCAAATCCATGACCTTGCATTTTAAGTAGTTTATAAAAATGGAAATAGAGGAAAAATAATTGGAATTACCCATCACACTCTCCATGTGCTCATATATATTCTTGAATTGATATGAATATCTAGCACTTTTCATATTACAATTACCTTTTAATATATTTTATCAAAGTATCACATAAAATTTTGAAAAATCAGATACTCCCAAAGAACATGCAATAAAATTAACTATCTTGATATTTCTAGTACTCAGTTCCCCTACCCAGAAACAATCATTAAAAAACATTTCTAGATTAAATTAGTCTAATGAATACCCCCAGAATTATAAAAAGTAAAAAAAAAAGTTTAAATTTTTATTCTGATTTATCAATTTCACATGTTAACTTACTGCTCATATTTTCAATGCCTCCTTCCCAAATAAATATCCTGTTTATTTCTCCTCTGGTCACATCTGCAATTTCAAACAACTGTGTTCTTCGAATCTTAATTATTATGTCTTGACACCCACTTTGTAAGACGAGGAAATAAGTACTCTTCCTTCCAACTCATCTTTATATGTTCACTGCATTTTTGTTTTTATATTTTTTTCTTCAAGAGAATTAAGCCTTTCATAATTTGTCTATAATTTAATTTGAAAAATATTGTTTAAATAAGTGCAGAGTAAGTTCAAATACAATTGACCCTCAAGACTAGTTTAAACTGAGCAAGTTCACTTATACACAAAATTTTTTTCAATATGCTGTCAGCCCTCATGTATTCCTGTGTTTTGAACTTGTGGATGCAACTAGCTATGAATTGAAAACAGCATTAGGAATCCACAGATTTTGGTATCTGCAAGGGTCCTGGAACCAATCCCCCTGACACCCCAGATACCAAAAGACATATGGAAAGTTTTGAGGAAGCCAAAAGTTAAAACTGAACTTCCATTGAGGGATGTCTGCACCCCTAATTTCCATGTTGTCCAAGGGTCAACTGTATTGTGTTAATTACATTTGTCTGTGATTTCCTGGTAATGGTCATTGGGTTATATAAAAATAATATATGAATATTTATTATATATTTTCTTCTGATCTAAACTGAACTTTATGTTGACTACAAAGTTATATTATTGGGATTTCCCTACCCTATTTTCTTATATCCAGTATTTCCTGAATCTCAGGTCTTCCACTGTATTGATTTACACTTACTTTTTTGGAATTTATTCTTAATATCCTAAGAAAGATTATTATTATTTTTTATTGTTTTTGGCAGAGAGAGAGATAGATAGAGAGAGATACAGAGACAGAGAGAGAACTGAACTGGGGGAACTCCCCAGTTCAGCACATGGGTCCGCACAGGCCGGGGCCGGGACTCGATCCTTGGTCCCCGGCCCTGCAAAGTGAGCGCTTAACCCACTGAGCCATCCCGGCTTTTCTGAAAGATTACTTTTTAATAAGTATATATTACTTCAATTCTTTATGATTTTAAAATATTTTATTTATTCTTCACACTTTAGTGAAAGTTTGCCTATGTAAATCTACATAAAAAAATGTTTCCCCTAAGAACTTCGAAAGCATTTCTCCATTTTCATCTACGATGTTTAGTTAATGACAGTCTGATTATCTGTCATTTATAGGTGATTTTAGAATCTTTGATCTTTGTTTTTCTTATATTTCACAATAGGGTCTAGATATTTTAGGTGCAGTACTTGAAAAGCTTTTTTAATTAGATTTGTTTCTCCTTTTACCTTTGAAGGACTTTTCAGTACATTGTCTTTGATCATTTCGCCACTGTTCTCTTCTTTACCAAGAACTCCTTTTAGTCAAATAGTAGAAATCCTGAACTGATCTTTTCGCCTTTATATTCCTGTCTTTTTATTGTAGTTATATCAAATGAGCAATTACCTCATAGTTATTTTACAAATTTCCTACTGAACATATTATTCCAGTAAAGGTTTTTAATTTCAAAGATTTATTATTATTGTTGTTATTATTTTAATTATTGTTTTTATATGTAGAACATTTTCAAATTCATCTGAGGATATTCATGAGATTTAAAAAATGTATTTGATTTCTCTAAATTACTCCTATTTTATTAGTTAGATTTTACATAGAATATCTTTTTCATGTTGCAGTATTTTCATTGACTTCTGATAAGTCACAACAGTCAATTCACATTTAATAAGAGACTGAAAATATTGATTTGGGAGATTTTACATTCAGTAAGAAATGCTTTAGTGTGAGAGATCATGAAGGTGACTGCCGTGCTGAGGGATTGATTTATGATCAGATAAGAAAGATTTTACTCTGGGTCTTTATTAGTTAAACTAATTACGCTAATTTTCCTGAAACAGCTTTGTTAAATTTGTATGTGTTCCTGGGATAAAGCATCCAGTATAAGGAGTTGTAGAAAGAGGTGTGGGTGGTTTATTTCTGGTGTATATGTCCTCCATTAATCATTTTGTTCTTACATCAATTTCTTCTTCCCACCCATTAAAGCATCTGCCATTTCTTAGTCTGTAGCCCTTTCAAACTTTCTGCTGGACTAGTCTGTTTTTTATCAGCTACAACTCCATCTGCAAATGTTTTAGATTTTATATATATATATATATATATGTTATTTGATTAATCACTCACCAATCCATCATTTCTTTTTGTCTACCAGAAATTTGTTGAAATCTATCTTTCACTGTTGTCCCCACATGCTCTTAGTTGTGAATTTATTTCTTTTTTTACCTTCATTTTAATTGTACATTGGAACCTAAAAGAATAAGTAAGTGTAAATGTTCTGTCTGCCATCTTACCCTGGCAAATTTTCTCTCAGACTAAACAGTGAGTCCCTAAAGTGCAGTGATTGAGAATTTTGTGTCTTTGTATTTCTATTGCTTATCACAGTGCTTGGAATGTATTATGTGTTCAAAAGTATATGATAAAAGAAAGCATATTATGTTCTAGGCAAAGTATGATATTTAAATGTTGTTGCATTTCTACTGTACAATTATTTCAGAAAGAAAGGCTATACGGAGCAAAGCAAATGCCACCATTTCAAATCCTTCGTATAAAAATTTCTAACTTAACATGTTATAATAATGGGAAAATGCTAAATTTACTTAATAAGGAAAAGGGTAAAACCATGAATCTGTTGAATTAATATGATTTTTATAAATAAAATATATTTGCAACAGAAAGCTTGTTCAAGGAATATTTAATTTACATGAAATCCTTGCACAGACAGCAGTAATAAATTTGGATTTAATGGCAAGTACTCATTGAATACTCATGTTTGTCCATCATAATAAACATTTATATACAATTATATCTGTCACCAATATAGACTGTTGATAACTCAGTAGCTCATTCTACATGATTGCTTCAGAACAATGATCATTAAATATCACCCACATGGTAACTATTGAAGAGTTTTATTTGGATAACATTATTACAACTTCTAGAATGTTTATGAAGAACATGTAATTTAGTTTAGCATTATAGTGAAGTGCTATCTTTTAAAAAAGACAAAGCACACCTAAAACAGTATGTTTCATTTTTAAAACTCAGTGAATTACTTCCAAAATGTCATTTCATATCTTATTTACATGAAGAAAAAAAGATAAGTCAACTGACACTCTGATTCTGTACAATTATTTACTTCCATTCCACTAGTTTTTCAGATGAGGAAATAACAGTCCTATGGATAGTTTACAGTGCACCGAACACTATAAAGTTATTTCCAGTGTGAGAAGTAGAAATCAGGACCCTAGAGTCTGTTCAATCTAATATTTTTCTTTACATCAGACCATTTGTAGAACATATGCCCATATATGGAGAGAAAGTGAGGAAGCAGGAAACCATTTGAAAAACCTCTACTTTAGGTAGATCTCTACTTTAGAAGGTTGGATTCCATAACCTGGTCATGAACAGGGTACAGTTCTCCACTAAGAATTCCAAGGAACAAAGACTTTAAAACAATGTAAACTTTTGAGGAAGAAACTGGAGATGTATGGTGATTTCACATACAGAGTTATTGAAATAGCTGAATGTGGATCACTGCCACTCAGGGCTTGTGTCATCTTGCTAAAGCACTTCTACTTACCTGGGTTTAGTTGAAAAACACTGTAAGAACTCTACCTTCTTGAACCAGAAGATGAAAGACTTGGGAGCACAGATGGTGCTGTCATCATCCTGTCTTCCCAAGAGTTAGGACCTGAGGGAAAAAAAAAAAGATCTAAGATGTGAACAAGGGACTGTACAGATGGTACCAATAACCAGGATCTTGATTCCTGGATAACGGAATTACATGACAAAAATATGAGATCATAGCCGGAGGTGGAGTTCATCTCATGAGGATAGGAAAAATTATTTTTACCAGAGCCTGGAAGATGCACTCAAGAGGACTTTGAGCTAAATATAGATAAGTGAGGGAGAAAAATGTAATAAATGTCAGGCAATGACTAGCAAATGAGCAAAACACAAAGAAAAGATGAATGGTTTAGATGATGTCACATATCATCACAAAATGTCTAGCTAGGGTTACCTGGTTGCCCTTCTGGCCACTTGCCCAGGAATGTACCCTGACAACCACATATTCATTTTGTTCTGAGGTTTTAGTAATGTTATAAAAACACTTGAAACACTAGATGGAAAAAAAAAGTAACATGATTAATAATAGATCAACTGCTATTTGTTTCCATATGGGAAATGTAGGCAGGAGGACTATTATTTCTCCAACAGAAAGATTCTAGTCAAACCTTATAAAGCATTTCTAAAACTCAATAAGCAGTGGAATTTGCTGTTCTAAGACATAAAAGGTAATATTTTCCTAAATACTTGTTTAAGAGGAATATATTCAATAGATATAGTACAGAATGAAGGCACCAGGACTCACTGGGGAATCTCTACATGTCCTTTCCAGCACAGTCTGTTTTCAGACAGTGAGCTATGCTAGTGATACAAAGAGCAAGGGTTGTGACATTCATCTTAGTGCACAGAGGATTTGTCCTCTGAATGACTATAACATATAACTAGTCTGTGCCCTGTATCCTGGTTCCCGTTATTTTTTTCCTTTGGTTTACGGTAGCCTGCTTTTGGGAAGCTAATCTTAAACTCTTTAATGTCTTGGTATTCACATATGTAATTATTACTTGATATTATTTGATCTCTAAAATTTTCTGTCTTCTACTATAAAGGTTTGCATTGCAGCAAGAAATATATTTCACTTGGAGACAATATACACAGAGACACACATGCCCACATGAGAATGTGCATAAAAATTACTCTAACTCTTTAAGCTAATGAAATCAAGGGATAAAGTATCGCTTCGAAGTAGAAGTCAACTGGTACCAGAGATTCAAAATCTTTGAGTGGATCATGAAAAAATAATTAGTTTGTCTCATGAAAAAATAATTAAATTAAAAAATTGGTGTGTATTGGTATATGTTTAGTGCAAGAAATGAGAAAAGTGACAAAGACATGGTAAAAGAGGCATTGGAAACAAAAGTAAATTAAAATAGTATAAATTTAAGAGGATTGAGGGAAAGAAGTAAATTGGTAATCATTGTTCCAAATTTCATAGATAGCAGTGTCTGCTCTCAAGAGATTGGTGAAACAATTCTAATTCTTGGTGTGCATAAACTGTTAATGCCACATGTGATGGTTAATTTTATGTGTCAATTTGACTAGGCCATGTTACCCAAATATTTGGTCAAAAAGAAATCTAAATGTAATTGTGAAGGTAGATGTGATTAACATTTGAATCAGTAGAGTATGGGTTAAGCAGATTACTTTCCATAAAATGAGTGGGCCTCATCCAATCAGTTAAGGCCTTCAGGGAAAAAGATTGAGGTCCCCATGAAAGAGGGAATTTTTAGTCCTCAAACTGAAGCTGCAGCATCACATCTTCTCTGTGTCTCCAACCTACATGGTCATCTTGCAGATTTTGCTCTTGCTCATCCCCATGGTTGTGGTCATGTGAGCCCATTCTTTAAAAGCAAGTTCTCTATATATATTAAACTTAATATACATGTTATATATGTATTATATATATGATGTGCACACACATTTACACACACACACACACACACACAACCCGATTGGTTCTGTTTTTCTAACGTACCTGATCAGTAATTATTTTTGTATTCCAGAGTTTTTGTGATTTTACTTATATCATTCTTAACATTGAAAAAGAAAAGTTTCCTCAACCATTTCAGACACTAAGCTACCAAACTTCCTTGTATTAAAAAAAAAAATACAATCTATATGTTTCTGATTCACTGATTGCTACCCAGATAATTTATGTCCAGGATGGTTTAAAAACTTTATGTAGATTTCCTTCTTGAAAATATATGGGAAAAAAAAAATCCAAAATGGTAATTTTTTCTACCAGATCCATATGCAGAGCTTAAATTTGTTTCTTAATTCAGGCTTTTCAAGGTATTCTTAGATGGCAAAATGACACAACTCCTTAGTTTATCAAACTAAGTAGTTTATCAAACTACCACCAACATTGCCCTTGCATTATAATATATATTAATGAGTCTGATTTAGGTCAAGAGGGAAAAATATATCCATTAGAAAAATATAATAATGTATATGTGTACATGTATGTAAGTACATATATGCATATATGTATATATACATACACACACACATATATATATCATATACATGTATATAAACTTTCACTATATGCATTTGAATGAATACAAAACTTAAAAGTGTACATATTTCAAAGTGTAAACATGACATGGATGATTTAAATTTAAGACCAAGACATATTCTTTTCCACAAAGTTACTTATTTTTTTAAAAGAACAGCTTTCGAGTAGTCCCTGAGCATTCAAGCATTATACTGAATACGAACCTTACAGTATCAGTTAAGAAGTACCTTTTTGTAGAATTTCCTGTGTAAAATGTCAAGCACTGAAAGATTACCAGCTGGGATTAGAGACAAAGAATAATTTTTTATTTATTGTTTTTTTTGTTTTTTTTTTGACGAGAGAGAGAGAGAGAGAAAGAGAAGGAGAGAGAGATACAGAGACAGAGAGAGAACTGAACTAGGGGGAACTCCCCAGTTTAGCACATGGGTCCACACGGGCCGGGGCCGGGGCCGGGATTCGATCCTGGGTCCCCGGTGCTGCAAAGTGAGCGCTTAACCCACTGAGCTATCCCGGCTTCCCCATTTTTTAAAAGAAAAATATTTTTGCAACTTATTCTTAGTCTATATTTATTGAGATTATTTCAATAAAGTGGTATCTAAAAAAGTAATAATAAGAAAATTTCCAAAAAATTATTGAAAAGGTAAAACCTTTTTGTTTTCTTTTAGAGTAAAAACATCTGGGATAGAAAAAGGAAGTGATATTTTTACAGTCTTCTGATAGCATTTTTGAAATTTATGAGTAAGTTTTACTATCCATGTCTGGTGTTTTATTTACTATCATTCTGTCACCACAACAATATATAAAACATGACATGCTATAAATGTGGGAGAAAATAGTACCAGTATCATATATTTGGGAAACAGAAGTTTCAGCTAGGTGGCCTAGTCTTTCACCTTGTGCTAGTATCACTTGGAGGCCTGATTGATGTGTTTGGATTCTTTAATTTCATACATCACCAAAGTCCACTTTTAGAATGCTACTAATGTATTTAACATTTCAATTCACATATTTCAAGGACCCCGAATGACATACATCGTGAAAAGGTCAGAGGGTGGCTGACCTATTACAATTATTTTTGATACTGAACATGGTCAAAAAGTTTAAGCAACTGTTATTCCTAATGATAAATCAAGAACATTTGAAAAGGGCTAGGATAAAGTGCAAAAGGGGGCTTCATATCTGGAATCTCATGAGCACTTCTCATAAGATCAATAATAAAATTCTCCGCTTCAGCAAAACATCAAGTAGCAATAGAACACATGTTAAATGAGTTTGAACAGTCAATGGTCAACAAAAATATTTTTGGATGATTTATCTTTGTATGATGGACTATTTGCAACTCTAGGAAGTGTGGTAATATTTAAAGAGGTAAGAGAAAAGAATTGTAAATATATAATGTATTTTCAAATAAATCTTTAAGAAAAAAGAACTGTTATGGAATGTTAAAAAAAAAAAAAAAGAGGGGATGCGGGGATAGCTTGGCAGGTTGAATACTTGATTTGCAACCACAAGGTCTGGGAATTAAATCCTGGCCCTATCCCATAAAAACCCATATGCTGAACTGTGGCACAACTGGTAACTGCCAGGCTGGTGGTGAATGTTCTAGCCTCTCACACAGGAGACCCTCAGTTCTCTTCCTGCCTTCACAGCCGAATATCCACTTTGTGAATCTACGTCACAACTAATGATATACAATTATAAAGACTGCTCTGGGCCTTTCCCCCTTTCTCTCTCTCTCTCTCTTTCACCTTCTCTCAAACAATAAAATAAATCTTAAAACAAACAAACAAACAAAAATTGAAGAAGTATTGGCATGAAGGAATGAACAGAGTATGATCCAGTGAGAATTAGGAGAGGAACATCGAAGCTCCACTCCACTTCCTCTAGAGAGGAATACAGTCTACTCTGGTCTGAGGGAGTTCACATTAACTTTGCAAGGCATCAGTATTGAGGGTCAAGGTAATTCTACAGAAACCTAGCTCCCAGGTAGCTACAATGAGAGTACACGTGCTTTGATTTGAATGTTTCTCAAACTGATCACTCCCAGAAGAATAATTTTGATGAGACAGAGCTGCAATTGTGATTCAGTGATATGTTTGTAAAGACATATCAATTCAAGTGATCATATCATAGTAGAAATCATCAGCACAAAACATTCTTGTGACCAGAGATACTTGAAATACTCAATAAGTCAGAGCAGTCATAGTTAAGATTCCTAAAGAGAAAAAACAAAAAACAAAAAAACTACAAAGACAATGAAGGTCCATTCCCTTTTACCACTGAAACCAAGGGTGATGATATTGATGTTACCTAACTATAAAATATTATTTTTAAACAAATAACACAATTCAAGCATATGAAAGTAAATTTATTTTTTAGTTTCACATCTTATTAATTATGTTTCTCAGATTCAGACTATAGCATCCACTCCACCAAATTTAAGAAGAAATTAGTGTATTACAATAAGATATTACAATAACCTAAAAAGTATACATCCAGAAGTAGGGAAGCCAAAGAAATGCCTAACTTACCGGTACAACTCAGGATGTTAAAGCAGATATCTTACTGCTAACTGCTTGCTTAGTCAACTTCATAAAGCCAGAACCCACACAATAGAAGTTAAAGGAAAGAAAAATGAAATCTCTTCAAGTCCATGTTTGTCAGAAAGGCACTGCCCTTACAATTTCTACATGTATGTATCTGCAAAGAAAACCCTAGTAACATTCAGGGTCCTAGCTGCAAGGGAGTCTGAGATATGTAGTCTTTAGTATTCCAGATAGTGAATGAACACATCCAATGTACTTGCCACCAACACCCATAGAGATAATTTAAGTTGGAATACATTTTAAATGCTGGAGGGAAACTACAGAGTTGTTGAAAGAAGTACTAAGAAAATTATAGCCATACTTTCTCCAAGTGTTTCTAAGAGTTTGATAGAATTAACTCTCAGAGATCACATAGATAAACTGTATTACTCCCAGTCCAATAATTATATATTTTGTACTATATTACATAGTTTGCTTTTATTCTTTTAAACAATTTTCTTAAGAATGTGATACAGAAAAAAAAACCTGGAAAACTTCTATATTAATATTTTATCTCCTTGTATTAAAATGATTTTCAGTCAATTGATAGAACTGCCAAATCCTGAAACTTTTCAATGAGTTTTTATGTCAAATAATTTTTTAACAGTTACCATCAACACAAAAAAATGACAGTATTTTCATGGTAGACAACATGAGATCATTTGTAGTCAATTTAGCTCAATCCATTTACAATCAAACAACTATACTTTCACATTCAAAATTATTTGTTACGGGAACTGAACAACATAATGTACAATATAGATTGAGGTATATGTCACAAACTTTAAATTTTGTAACTCATTAGTAAATATCTGAGAACAAGTCAGTTTGATTTATAAGCATTTTAAAAATAAAATAATTTGTGAAATACTTGTATATGAAATAGTCTCGTGGTAGCATAATCAGCTGAGTTTTCATATTTTCCTGATGCTTATAACCACGTTGCCATCCAAACATTTTTACTCCTTTTTACACATCAATTGTTCTCCATGCCCTTTACCTAACAGTGAGACCAGAATATTCACGCACTTTCACTTTATTTTCCAACCTCATCATATTATTACCACTGACAAATATCATTGATTAGACTGAAAACGTTGCTTCTGAAACTAATGAAATGTGATTTGCTTGCACAGAAAGAAAAACTCTACTTACAAAGCTGAGGAGTAGAACACAATAGCATTTTTTCGGGAATTATAATTATCTTGAGACTTAGGCCCCCTCACATGTTTTTCCATCTCATTTGTATACACATTCTGTCATGCTTCAGTATTTGCGATCAGAGTCTCTAACAATTACAGAGATTATTTTAAGTATATAGAAAATTCTATAAATGTATGGAAACTTCCCCTCCCTAAAATAGCAGTTAAAAAGAAAAAAAGATTTAAAAAAAAATGAATGAAGGCATGTTTATGCTTCTTAATCTGATAGGCTTTTTTTTTTTTTTTTTTAAGATTTATCTGGCACAGGATTTAAACAAATGGTCTAACTTCTAAATAGGACCTATTCCTGAATTAACTCCAGAATTTGGTTAAAAGGGAATGTCTCCCTGTAGTTGAAGAAGTAGAGATTGGACATATTTCATACTAACAGATTATCTTTTGAAAACCTCACAGAATGTTGTATTTCACAGTATATTAAAATGTAAAACAGCTTCCTTTTACCAAGAAATGTAGCTATTGTTGGTTAACACCTCATCATTGAATTTCACAAACAGATGTTTCGCTTCCTTTTTGCACACTTAAAACATTATGTTTTGGGGACTGAAGATCTTGGTCCTGTCACGTTAAACTATGGCAGGCCCTGAGCCATCCAGCTGATGTGAAAATTCAAACAGCTTTATTTACTTCTGAATATATTGGAGGAGTTGGGGAATGGGGGAGAGCATGAAAATTTTAATTTGAACCAGCTGTGAAGCTTTCAGAGAATCCCTCTGGACCCAGTGCTGGACTGAGATTACACCAGGCAAAATGCCTGAAGAGATACTGAATAGACTTGATACAAATTACATTGTCCTGCTGGTTTGAAAGTGCACATTACTGGAGCCATTAACCATAATCATCCTCAATTACAAGCACTGTAAATGCACACATAGCAGCCCTGTAAATGCAGCCATTGTTTGCATGTTATGTCCATAATCTGTAAAGATGTTGCCTCTCCCATTGGACTTGAAGCCACCTTTCCTTTTTCTGTCCCATGGTTGTAGTTTCTCAACCTTTAGTTTCAAAACAGTGACATTTGTTCAAGCATTTTGTTTTGTTTTGTTTTTTCTCAGAAAATTCAATGTAATTGAAGACATTATTTTACTCATTCCAAGATACAAAATTTACACGAGTTATGATAAGTTTCAGAGCAGTTCTAATTTATACTATTAGATTGGTCAATTTATTTATTTATTTATTTATTTACTGACAGAGAGAGACAGAGACAGAGAGACAGAGAGAAAGAAGAGGCCCAGAACAGTCTCTGTAGTTGTACGTCATCAGTTTTCAACATAGTTTTACTTTACATATGGGTGTGGGGCTGTGCAGGGCAGGAACCAGGCCAGGGGCCTCCCTCATGGGAGGCACACAATCCATGAGCTGGGGGCCTCCTATGTGGGAAACACACCCTGGTGAGAACCGAAGTGGGGACACACCCTAGTTCAGCATCTGGGTCCACACGGTCTGGGGCTGGAATTCTGTACTCAGACCAGGGGGCTGCAAGACGGAGCACTTAACCTGCTGAGCCATCCCAGTTTCCCCAGATTGGTCAATTTACCGGTAAAAAAGAAACAATTGTCCAATTATTATGCAATAGAACCTTAAAGTTCATAACACAATGTGAAATAAATGAGGAAAACAAATGGAAAATGTGCTTTACAACTATCATAGCACAACCTTTCATTATCAGAAGTTATATACTTCCAGGTAAGGTTGAACTGAGCAAGAACTTGGGAATATATATTTCTAACTTTTAGTTTGAAATAATTTCATACTAGTATAGTAAAAAATACAAAGAGACACAATAGTACCCAGAATTCTCATTACCTTTTGCCTACATTTCATAAATGTTAACATTTTTCACACATGCTTCATCATTCTCTTTCAATCTCGTTGTCTTTATTCTATTTTTTTATATTTTTCAAGTTTCAAATTTTGTGTCTCACTATTCCCTTCCCACTAGAAACTTCAGAGAATTTATAAATTTAGTATATTTCTAAAACTAGGACTTTCCTTTATATAGCCAGAATATAATTATCAAAAGAAGGAAAATAACATTGGCAATGCAGTATTATCTAATCTATGGGCATTATTCAGATTTTTCTTATTGCATCACTAATGTCCTTTCCTATTATAGGATCCAATCTAGGAAGACACATTACTTTTAGTTTTTGTATCTGTGAGATTTAACATTACATATACTATGGAGGAACTTAGGCTAATTATCTTCTAGAATGTCTCATTTTTAGTTTGCTACCAAACAGATAGATCTCATCTACTTGGTGCTAGCAGAGCCAAACACTAAATACCGAGAATTGCAGTGGAGAAAGATTTGCTATTTTATTATGAATGGCACTAACCGGGAGAAAGAGAAGCTCATGTTCAAAAAGCACACACTCCACCATGCAAGGGTTCTAGGTGGGTTTTTAAGTGTTTAGGGGTAAGTAACTGCTTTTGATGGGCTGGGTGGGCAAGTTTTAATTGGATGGCATTGGAACTTGGCCATTTAAGGTAAGGGGAATCAGCAAGGGATCTTGCTGCACCACAGACCCTTCCTTCTGAAAGGGTTTGGTGTTCAGCTTCTGGTTATGTTTCTGTTCTCTGGTTCCGTGTATGGTAGGTGGGGGTGAGACTTTGGCTCCGGGTTCAGCTGGACATCAAAGTTCTCTTCTTTGCATTCTTCAGCTGTGTGACTTGCGATTTTGGCCTATTGCCTCTGAAAAAGCAACTCAGTATCTCATTAAACAGGGTTGTAACATTTTGAGCTGGTTCTGCTCTTATAAGTTTGACCAATGGTTCTGTAATATCATATTCAGGTAATATAATTTTTGCAAGAAGATAGCAGATAATATTGTTATCCTTCTCTGTGAATCGTATCAGGAGGCAACTGATTTGTCTCATCACTGCTAATATACATTTGTAATTGTGGTTCAGGTTGTGTCTGCTAGGTGTTTTCACTACAAAGTTGCTCTTTTTTTTTAACTTTGAAACTAATAAGTGTGTGTAAAGAGATAAGCTCAAAGCTATATAAATATTTTTTTCCTCAAAATATTTTTGCTCAGCAATGTTAGCAGCCCTTGATGCTTCTTGCCTAAAATTATTACTGTGGTTTCAAAAATGGTAATATATTGAATTATATGATTCTCTGATTATTACTTGAAAATTTAAGAGCTCTCCTTTCTTCCTATTTATTTATTTATTTTTAATAAAAATACAGAATCTTCGATTCCTATTTTAAGGGTTATAATTTTTTATTATTATATTTTTAAATGGGCAAATTGTCCCAGATTTGGCCAGTGGGAAAAGCTTCAAGCTGGCTCTTATGTCCATTTGACATATCACATCATTTTTTTTTTGAGCATGTCTTTACTTCCAAGCATAAAGTGTTTCAAGTGCATCATGTAATTGTTATATTTTAGTTCTGGAAACAGCCATAGGTACACAAAGTTCTGTATACCTTTTATTGATGAATGATCTTTAGAAACAAAAATCTGGGAATGAAGTTTGCTCATTGGCACTGGGGTGTCATTACTTTTACAATCTCTCAGAGTTAGCAAATATGTGTATACATATGTACATTGTATGTGTGCATAACTATACTATTTCTATCTCTGTTAGTGTACTACATATTAAAAACCAGAGGTTTATACTAATAGACCATTTTCTATCCAACTTCTTTGAATATTTATAATTTCTTTCTCCTACAATAGGAAAGCTGTCTATTTACAAGGTACGTATTTCCTCAAGTAGATTCAGAATTGCTTATCTACCGGTATAACACTGTAGAAACAGGCTTGCTAACAAATTTTAGTTTTGTTTGCTTGCTTATCCTTTGTTTATTTTTTTCCATTTCATTTCTATGTTCAATCAACTATTTAATTTTTTTTCTGTTTTAAATATTTATATTTCTCATTCAATTTTTTACATGTGTACTGCTTGTTTCCATATATTTAATTTATTTAAAAATTTTGTCTTACTATTTTCTTCTGCTTTTTTTCCTCCAGGAGAAATTTTTATTGACTGAAGTGTTTTAATTATTATTTTATACTCTTTGTTAGTAACTTTTTATAAACTTATTCACTTTCCTTTTACTCATTTGTACATTTAGAATGGTTTGCAGAATTTATAGTCCACTGGCATTGTCTTCTGTTAGTGCAAAAATGTCAAATTTCTTTTATGTATATGTGTGTATCAGAAGGAGATTATATCTTATTTTTACGGTTTTCCGTTGTTTTAAAGGACCTTACATTTTCCTCTGTCTCTTTATTTCTCCTCACCCAACTGCCAAAAAAAAAAAAACAACACTCCTCGCCTATTTTTTACTGTTTTCCTCCAAATATTTGCCTTCTGAAATCAACCCCCTCAAATTGCTTTTTCAATACTTTTACTTTTTAAGTAAATTTACTCATAGAATTTTTTTTCCTGGGAGTGGTTTTATAGCAATTCTAAGCTTGTGGCTGGATCCATTTTTCTTTATAGCACACTATTTTTGTCTGAATGTCTTTGTTCATGGCTGAAGAAATAGCTGGAATATGATCAACTGCTGGGATAGAGACAGACAGACAGAGACAGAGAGAGTTAAGGTAATCTGCAATTTTCAAAATTTTTGTCTTTAGCCACATTATTTTTGTGTGATTTCTTTTGTCTTCTTGATTTTCATGGAACTGTGGGGCAACATGGGTTTCAGCGGCTGCCATCATCCATGGCTATGTGAAAGGAAGGGTGGATCTGTTTTAATAAAAAAAAAAAAGTCTTTAAAATTATAAGTATAATACATGTCTACATTTTGCTGATACATTTTGCACTTGGAATTGTTTTTTAGTCAACACATACTAGACACTATGAGAAGTGCCTAAGATATTTGCTTTATGAGGAAAGTAATCATATTCCTTATCTTTAAGGAAAGATAAATTTAGTGTAGTACAAGCAAAAATTGGTGTTAGGAATCAAGAATCACGTGCAATAATATTGATTATTACTTTGGTTTTGCTATTCAGTCACTTCCATGACTTTTGTTTTGGGCTTTGACGGTGAATCTCACTGGATTTTCTGCCCTATTTTAGTCTTTCCAGTGGGGAAGGTACAGACTACATGGCAAGTTTACTCAAACCCAAGTTAATTTAATTTTGTGTATAAGTTGTTGCTGAGAGAACCAACTCAGCGATATGTGAAATTATCTTGAGCCTTTCTAATAACTCTTTTCATCCAGTAAGAGAAATATTGATCATATATATATATATATATATGATCAATATATATGATCAATATATATATCAATATATATATGATCATATATATATATATATATATATATATATATATATATATATCTCCATCCATCCAATGGTCTACAAGTTTTGTTGTTTTTTTTTAATTTAGGTAATAGCTATTTCAATTACTGTTTTTTTTAAATATCACTATACATTTAGAGATTAAATCATGTATTACTCAGTTGAAAATTATTTTATTTCAGAATTCAGCCAGAAAAGAGGCTAGGCATATGAAATTCATTTAGGTCTTTAAAAGTTTGTTTTTATGTTGTTTGGCATTATTTTTTTCTTAAGATCTACCTTTTTATTGTTTTTGACAGAGAGAGAGAGAGAGATATAGGGACAGAGACAGAGACAGAGAGAAGGGGGAGGGCCCCGAACAGTCTCCACAGCCGCACATCATCGGTTTTTCCACATAGTTTCACTCCACAGGTGGGAGGGGGGCTACACAGGGCAGGAACTGGGCCGGGGTCTCGCCCTGGTAAGAACTAAACTGGGGGCACTCCCCAGCCCAGCATATGGGTCCGCACAGGCCAGGGCCGGGACTCGATCCTCAGTCCCTGGGGCTGCAAAGTGAGCGCCCAACCCACTGAGCCATCCCGGCTTCCCCATGTTTGGTATTTTTCAATGCTAATATTTTCTTTGGAGTAAGAGCAATGGTATTTAAAACATTCCCCTCAGATATGAGGCACAGAATTTGTTGAGATGTTATACTTTATCTGTTTGTTATTTAACGTGTGTGAATAAGAGTAAACATAAGTCCCCATGAGGCAGGCTACAATTCAAAAACAATTGCCATGTGGACAGAAATAACAGAAAATTAAAAAAGAAAAAAATAACTGATGACTTGCTGGTACATAGTGAATGTCCTCTCCTCTTCAAATTCATATACTGAAATTCTAGCCTTCAATGTCAGGGTATTAGGAGGTGGGCATTTGGGAGGTAGTTAGGTCATGAGGGGGGAACCCTCATGCATGGGCTTAGCGGACTCATAAAAGAGATCCCCAGAGAGCTCTTTAGTCCTTTTTGCCACGTGGGGATACAAGAGAACACGATAATCCTCAACCCAGAAGGGGGCCCTCAATGACACCCAGTCATGCTTGCACCTTAATCTCAGCCCTTCCAGGCTCCAGAGCTGTGAGAAATACATTTCTATTGTTTGTAAGCCAACTTGTCTATGGTAGTTAGTCAGCCCAAAGAGACTATGACACTTGGTTAAGTAATATATCTGTCTTGCTATTTAAAATAATTTTTCTAAGCTACTGGGGAGGCAGGAAATCCCACATAATACAGAAGATTCTTGTTTCAGGAAAACTAAAAATGAACAAACCAAAAAACCTAAGTATATGTTATTTCTGAAATGTCAAATGATAACCTTCAGCAATATTTATCATTCTCTGGGATAAAGTATTTCTCACTACCTTCTCCACAAGTACTACTTGAAACATCCTGTTTCAAGTAATTTTAATAATAACAGCTGCATTTATATAGAATGTGCATCATACTAAACTCTATGCTATCTGTTTTAAACAAACATTATCATACTTATGCCCTATGAATTACAATTTAACATCATGTAATTTTTTAAGATAAGGAAACTGAGATAAATCGTTTAAGTCGCCTTTCTAAAGTGATCCAGCTAGTGAGAAGAACAAGTCACCATGTATACAGCAAGCAAGTGATCATGACAGAGAACAACTTAGCTACCTTTGGATTTTAGCGTCAAGGTTCAAACCTTTTGACTAGCAAAATTTAAAACCTTGATGTGTTATTGGGGAGTTTGGTATATTCACATCTGACAAATATGAAAAAAACTTAGTATTTTAAATGCCTATTAAAATTTCTAACAAGAATAATTCTATAAAATAATAAATTAACCAATTTATTTTAAAATTATACATTTTAGCTTGCTGTGTTTGATTGATAAAATGCACACTTGGAAGATGAAAGTGCTACATGTATATATAGTATGCACTAAAAAAAACATTTTCTCTATGTCATGACTAATGATATACAACTACGGAGACTGTTCTTGGCCCTCCCCCCTTCTCTCTCTCTCTCTCTCTCTCCTTCTTTCAAACAATCAAATAAATATTAAAAAGAAATTAACATTTTCTATCTTACGTTCTTAGTGAAATACAAACTGCAGTTCTTTAAGGAGCTAGACATCTGAACTTACACGATTTAATATTTTAATACTGCGTGATACCCCACAATCTTACCAGAATGATATAAATAAAATTAACAGCAATAAAAATGAGTTTAATTAGATGTTTGAAAAACTGCTCACATGTCATGCAGTGATTCTGTTCTGAGTAGGAGGCCTAGGAACGTGGAATGGAAATTCCAGGTAAAGATTCTGTAGCATCAGTAGTTGCTGTAAGCCAGGGGTGTCAAACTCAATTAAAACACGGGTCATTTGGTGCAACAGGTAAGATTCACATGGGCCACATCACATTTACAAACATCGCCGGAACTAAGTCAGCACGTTTATACACACCCACAGGCCCTCAGCAAAGGCACTGGGCCATGTGTATATTCATCTTCAGTAGTTAAATGGTTAACGAGGGAATTGTGTGTACGGTATTGCCTCGATCTCCCCTAAGTGCTATTTTCTTCATAACAATTTTTTCTATTTTCATTTTATTTCAGAGCATCGTGGGCCACAAAAAATTATGGTCTGCGGGCCGCCAGTTTGACACCCCTGCTTTAAGCTGTAGGGGATACAAAGGGACGTTGTAAGCAAATCTACCTTTAGACCTCAGATAAAAAGCTACTAATGTCTATTGGGAGAAAATGTTTGGAAAACATTCTTTTCATAATTAAAAAGAATGTTTGGGAAAATTAAAACAGAACACATACAATTAGAACAAGTCATAAGGAGACCTGTGCTCATTAGTAAGCTATCTTATAGAGTTCATTTCCCTCTTTTTGACATCTACTTTTTACTGTACAGAATAAAAATTGTAGAAGTTTTTCGGGCTTCCAGTGTTTACAAAAATGTAGCCCATAGGATTCTTGCATCAAATCATTTTGGATGTTTATTAGAAATGCAATTTTTTAGGTCCCATCACAGACCTACTAAATAAGCATCTCACGTGTTTGAGCCTAAACAGGTGCTGATTTCAAAACACTCAGGTGAATTTATGCATCTAAAAATTTAGAAGTCACTGGCATAGAGACTAGGTATAGGCCCAGGGAATATAAAAATAACTATCCTTATTCATGGATTAAGCTCAGTAGGACGGTTGAAAATAATCCTAATGGTTGAAATAGCATGCAAAACAGCATACCGGTAGGTACAATGAAACCCCTCACCTCACTTTTCAGGAACAACACTTTGGCAAAACACTCCCTCCTCAGGCAGTATAAGCATATTCAAATCACACAAATAGTATAGGGGTAGAGAGAGTGAAAAATAAAAAGAGAAGGCATATGGGAAAAAGAGTGGGGGAACAAAACATATATATAGTACGTGTGTGTGTGTGTGTGTGTGTGTATTTTGAATTGTTACAAAAGTAAATTATGAAACTATCACAACAATACAGAAAAATAGATTGTGCTTTTTTTTTTCAGGCCACTAGCCTGCAAAAGGAGAAATGAGAGTGTATATAAATTGCATAAGACATGTTCACATATAACCCTTGACATAATATAACAAACCAAATGTTTCTTTTTGCATTCTGCTTCCCCATCCCCATTGACTCTAGTATTAACACCAAAATGCTAGTATCCTTTCTAACTCCATTGTTTTCCTTAAAAGTAAATGACAGAAATTACATGGGACTCACCCCATCTTCTTGCTGAATTCAAACACAGACAAGAACCAAGGATGCCACGTACGGCTGCCTAATGCCTCTAGAGTCTTAGAAGCTCTTTTTACTTAGGTCTTTTGAGGTCTCACCCAGGCGATGTTGTCAGGTCTCTCTCCCTTATTGTAGTCAATAGCTAGTCTTTCACCATCATCATCCCTCCTATGGCAGTGCCTCTTTTGATTTTCTTGAATACTATTACTCAAGTTCAACCCTAAGTTTTAAATCTGATTCAAGGCCTTTGATGAATTTGCAAGTTATACAAAACCATATATTATCCATTGGGAAAAGTTGAGGAAGAAACCCAAAGTATTCATTCTAAGCCATACATTCTTTGAAGCTTCATTAATTAATACCCTATAGAAAGTAAATAACGTAGTGCTTTTCGATGATTTGTTTAGTATTTTTGGTACCAAAAGTTTTTAATAATAATAACAGCATGAATTAATATCATTTTTGAAAGTTTTAAAAGTGCTTTCAAATATATTTTATTTGATCCCAAGTAGAACCAAGTAAGGGGAATGAGGCATGCATTATCACTATTTCTTCACACATGAAGAAAATGATTAGGACAGTTCTATTTGTTCACACTGCTAATGGAAATCTTTATTCCTTATTCAAAACCAGATTCCAAATCCAGAATCTTTCTTTGAACTTTATATTTTAAGTGCTGACTCAGGACAAAAGTAGAGCTAGTAGTCAAGATACCGTAACCATAGTTAAAAGAAAACAAGATTTTGGCAACACAGTCTACTAATTTTTTTTGATATAATATTGTATTAGCTGAATCAATTGTTCTTTGACACACTGAAAAGCAATTGTTACAACTCTTTCTTTCCCCAGGGAAAGCTAAGTCCACATGAGAATCAGTGGATAAAATGAATATCTTTATCTTCCAGGTCTCTTTAAAACAGAAGGTACACTGAATAGATTATTATCCCTAGATAATGCACTGTATTTGATGTTTATTGGAAATGTAGAACCAAAACAATAACAAGTGCTATACTAACTGGCCAGGTTTTGAAGTTTAGAAGACAAGATGAAAAGTTTCTAACTTTACCTATACCATTATCAAAAGAACAATGTAAGATATTGTAAATATAAAAGCTTACCAATGTATAAAGTTTAAGGGCTAATAAGAGGGTGAAAAAAGAGATTGTTCCACATTTAATATATTTCTATGTAACTAAATAGACACTTTAATAAAGACATGGCTTAAAATTAGAGTATAATTCAAATGCAGTATAAAGTTGAGATTCACATCATGTTTCACACATACAAATCATTCTCTCAACTGCTACCTCATCTTTAAAAGAGAAGACAAAAATGAATCCATAGAAAACTAGATCAAGGAATCTTTTTTTTTGGAATGGCATGTATTCAGCAACACGACTGAAATACTTTACAGATTCAGCAAACTTCAAGTTTTCTACTTTTTTTTTTTTTTTTGGTTTGTTTGATTTAGTGAGTGTATTCTTTTATCGATGGAAAATTGCACCACTGAAGTATTTTATATACAGTCTATTTCAGAATCCCTGCAGGCTTAAATAACTTAAAGCCACTCTTTGAAGAATAGCAATTGACCTCTAAAAAATTCTTACCTTCTAGTGTTCTTTACTTCCAAAGAAATCAGAACACTAGAACAATTTAGAAAGTCAATCAATTTTTATAGAATATTAAAACAATAATTTTTTCAATAGTTCACTCCAATAGTAAAAAATAGGATATGATTTATGTTAAATTTTAACTGAACTAGAAAATAATCTGGGTTTCTTAGCGCACACATACCCACACTGAAATAATGCAGAGATCCATAGGTTGAGATTCACATTATGGAAATAAAGTCATTGTACAAATTGTATGACCATTTTCATAGAGTGAAAATAATATTGTATCTCAGAATTTCACCATTTCCACTGCAAAATCCAAGTAATCCATTTCTTATAAATGACATTTATGATAGGATTTTCAGACATAGACTAAGGGGAGCTGAACTGGTATTTGGCAAGTGACATTTCAAAGTAGGAAATTAAATTATAAAGAGACAAAATGTTACATTACAGAACTAAAGGGTTTGGCAGCAGCGTAGGCTTCAAAGTCATTTTCAAATAATTCTCAAAAGTATCATTTTACAGTTTATGCAGATAAGCCAACATTTCATTTGTAATTAACAGAAGTCAATCCAAATGACTGTACAAGAGTCTTCAAGAACTTACAGAATGTGAAATAATTGTCCATCATGAAGAAAAAAAAAACAACAAAAAAAAACTTACTGTGGAAGTAGATTCATCACAGTGACAAGAGAAATAGAACTGTCTATTTTACACTGATCAGCTGCAGTCATTTCCCTTCAGCAAATGTCATATAGAGTGCACAAACAACAGATACTAAAACAGAATGTTTATAGTCAACATTTTGTTTCACAATTTAAAAAAGTTGTCTAGTCAACTTATATTTTATCCCTGAAATATCCATCAGAAAGAAAAGTTCCAACATTGCCAACATCAAGTCCTCTATAATTTAACGTGTGCAATCCTGTGTTTTATAAATATGTATAGAAGAGATATATTTTAAGCCTATTAGATCCAAATAATACCAAATAATGATATGAATAAACATAAGTACATTTAGACCTATATAAGCAGTGGAAATGTTTTATCAAACAGGTTGAATAATTGTATGCTTCTTGGGAAATTTCTACCCATCATTTTTATGATATATCATAAACCCATATTTTCTTTTAAAATTCACATTAATAAAATATTAGTAAGTTTACTGATAACTTAGAATCATTCCTCCAAGTTAAAATTATATGATTCTGCTACCAATTAACTGTCCAATCTTTGGCAAGTTAACTGAATTTTTGTGTGTGTCTTGGTTTCCTCAGCTACAAGACAAATGTATTGGCTTACGTAACTTCTAAAGATACTCCCAAATTTCTTATTTTAAAAGCTTTTGATTATCTCAGTTATCATAAACACTTCTTTAATAACATGAAAAAATCATTTGAAACATTCAGTTTCAGAATTTAGAAAGTTATTTTGTAATCTATACCACCATAATACTACAAATCTCAGATACTTTGATACTTACAATGTTACATACACTCTATTCTATATATTTAACAAACTACATTTAATATTTAGAGACCAGAGAAGTTGTACATTGTAGCAGTCGATAGAAGATAGCCAGACTCACATTTTCCCTCATTCTGAGTTTTTACTATACCTCCTTTCTTGTTGTTGCTACTGGGGCCCATCTAAATCTCCAAATCTGAAAACTCACTCACTTTATATTCTTTTAGGTTTAGCATCTCCTATGTGTAATCAGTTCAAAAATCTTGTCAATTAGTACTCTACAATGTGACAAAATCTATTCAATATTCTCCTACTACTACATTTTAAGCTTATAATCTTTCACAGAAATATCCCAATAGACCAACCTAATAGTTTTCTTTATTTCTCCTTCTAATTTACCCTTTACTTAGTCACCAAAGTGTGGTTCTGCAAAATAGCCTCATGCTGAGGGTTTTCTAAATTCCGTATCTGATAAAATCATTGCCTACTAATCTATAACTTACCACGACTTTTCTCAAGCTTTATATCAAAGGTAGTGACGCAAAAAAAGGAAATCTAGTAAGTCTGAACTGGAGAAGCTGGGGTGGCTCAGTGGGTTAAGCGCTCGCTTTGCAGTGCCGGGGAACCAGAATCGAATCCTGGCCCTGGCCTGTGCGGACCCATATGCTGAACTGGGGAGTTCTCCCAGTTCAGTTCTCTCTCTGTCTCTGTATTTCTCTCTCTCTCTCTCTCTCCCTCTCTCTCTCTCTCTCTCTCTCTCTCTCTCTCTCTCAAAAACAATAAAAAAAAAACCTTTAAAAAAATACTAAGTCTAAACTAAACATTTTCCTTGATTATGGCAATGTACATACGTGCATGCTTATGTGGTCATGTATGTGCAGCAACAAACAAATATATGAATGTTTACTTACAGTGGACATGAGTCTACTATTTCACAATAGACCCCACCACTCCCTATTGTCTTATTCCCAGCAGCTTTATATTTAACAGATGAAAAAAGAAAATCAGGTATTTGAATCCAGTTTCTTAGAGGTCTCCAGAATCATAAATCAATGTCACCGCACACACTATTCCCACTCCTTTAATGCACTTATCCAATTTGTTCACCTCTAAAGCTCCCAGTTGCTTCTTAAAACTCAGCTTAGGCATTGAAATTCTAGGAAGTCTACCATGAAATCTTTTCTCTCAGTGCTTTGTCAATTTCTTAACATTTGGAGTTGTCTCTGTAACCTTTAAGTGCTTCATTTATTTTTCTTCAAACTGTATTACTAATTTTCACATTTCTAAAAATCTGTCTGTATCAATAAAACATGAACACGTTGAACTAAAAGAATGTACTTTTCATCTTTTAATTCTTTCAGTAAGTTTATACTTGGCCTATGGTTAATTCTCAGTGAAAGAATAGAATTAATACTCTTCTCTAGATCACAGTTTTATGAATGGATTTTACTTTAAAATACCTTAAATTATGTACGGTGTTTATAAAATTTTAGTAAGAAATATAACATGCATTTATATTAACAAAGTTAGGATAAAACAATTAATCACTAAAAGAAATGTTCAGGGAAAGCCGGGATGGCTCAGTGGGTTAAGCGCTCACTTTGCAGCGCTGAGGACTGAGGATCGAATCCCGGCCCCAGCCCGTGCCGACCCATATGCTGAACTGGGGAGTGCCCCCAGTTCAGTTCTTTCTGTCTCTGTATCTCTCTCTCTCTCTCTCTCTCTCTCTCTCTCTCTCTCTGTCAAAAACAATAAAAAAATAAATAAAAATAAATCTTTAAAAAAAAAAAAAGAAATGTTCAAAATTTGATGCATGTTTAACCAGGAATTAGTATTCATAGATACAAGAATGTATTTTTATATATATGTAATATAAAATTTCATTTTGAAATTAGACAATATTGACTAGTAATTATTGAATGGGAGGATTTTACTCCTGTATTTATAATCCTTCATTGAGCACCCTCCTCATTCAGTATGAAATCCAAAGTCCTCACCATTTCTATTCACATCACACATTATGAATGCGTTTGGCCTCATCTTGTATTTGTCTCTTGTCCTCTCCAGCCATACTGGCTGCCCTGACCTTCCTACAATTTTTCTGAAAACACTAGCATCTCCTGGGTTTTGAGTTTGCTCTTCTTCACTTTTCCTGCAACACTCTTTCCCTAGATAGCTCACTCCCCCTTTCTCTGCATTATATCTCTATTTGAATAACATCTTACTGAGAGGCCTTTTCTGAATATCTTGTATAAATGGTAGGCCCTCATAGTACTGTATGCCATCCTTTTAAGCTAGCTAGTTCTTTCTAGCACTTATAATTAGACATAGAATATGCATTCATATGTTTGTTACTTTGTGTGAGATTCGAGTCTCTTAATAGAACGTAAACTCCACAGGGCAATCATTTTGCTTTGTTTCTGTCAGACATATCTAAAGCACTGCAAATATATAGTGATTGTATATATTAGAATTTCACATAAACTTAATACCTCATGGAACATATTTTGGGAACTGCAACTCTAAGCAGTTTTCAAAAACAAAACAATTTCAACCTCATCTCATTTAGTTATATTTCCACTAACTAAAACTCCCCATCCTGACTATGTGGTTACATTTGCTACATGTGCAACAAAATTTGAAGCAAGAAAAAATGGTGAATGTAGGGGAAGCCGGGATGGCTCAGTGGGTTAAGCGCTCACTTTGCAGCGCCGGGGACCAGGGATCGAATCCCGGCCCTGGCCCCTGCGGAACCATATGCTGAACTGGGAGCTCCCCCAGTTCAGTTCTCTCTCTCTGTCTCTGTATCTCTCTCTCTCTCTCTGTGTCAAAAAACAATAAAAATAAATAAATAAATATTTTTAAAAAAAGGTGAATGTATATAAAAATTTTGAAGTAAAATTTGAAATTGTTAGTAGCTCTGCTAAATCTCTTAGCCATACCCTTATTTCTCTGTATAAAAATATATTCCAACTATCCCTCAAAAGATGAGTATCTTGTTTAGTGTATAATTTAACAATATTTTAAAAGTTCCAATACTTATTTCAAACTTAAATTATTAAGTTCTACCACAGGCAAATGCAGCTTCTAGTAGACATATTTTGAAATCTCTTTTAGATGCATATTCTTTTGTTAGAATAAAACTTCTGAGCATTTGACTATTTTTGAATATCTGCAATCTTTTTTATCACAAATTACTATCTCAAAATAGTTTAATTGAAGTAGATTTTAACTACTCAATGTCACAGAATGGAATAATAATTGAGGAGAATATTTGTACCCTTAAATACATTTTTTCTCATTATGTCCTCTATTTGATATTGCATTAAGCTACTGAAAAGGTGAATCAGACATGCCATTAAGGTTGCCTAGGCTTAAAATCAGTAGAGTGGATAAAATAGATATTACTCAAATGTGTCAAAATGGAACCCAACCATGCCTTATCTTAATAAACCCATTAAAAATTATATTGATTAAGACAGCTTGCCAATCATTATAGGACATATCACAGAGATACTTAATGCGTTAGAATATTTTAAGATATGAGCAACTAAAATAAGCTGCCAGTATACGTCTAAGCGACAATCAATCATCTATTGCTTATTGAGAAAAAGCACTGATTTAAGGACCTTTAGAAATACAAAGACAAATGGATATAGTTCTTGCTCTAAAGGACCCAGCAAGCAAGTTGAAATACAGGACATGCACGCTTGTGTAAGTTATCTATGTTGGTTCTCAGCTTCTTTATTTGTAAATAAAGAGGTTAGTTAATTTAGAAGTTCATTTTTCTTTTTGCCTTTTTCTTTCTTTTTTGTTAATTTCATTTTTGAATTTACATGCTTGAACAATAAAAATAAATATATAAAACTTTGACAAGTCCCTTGAAATCTGTCCATGTTGATAACACCATTTATTAGTTGCTTATATTATGGTTCTATGTAATTCTTCTGTGTAAAGCAAAGAAATATGAATATGCATTCCTCTCACTTTTAAAAATAAATGTATCGTACTATATAAAGTATAATAGACCTTAACTCTTTCAATTAAAATTACTTTCTAAAAATATAAAGCTTCATCATTCTTTCCTGCAATTGCATAGTGTTTACAATGTTTATTAAATCAATCTCTTATACGAGAGCTTAGAGAGGTTTGTGTATGTGTGTGTTTTGTTGTTGTTGTTCTAATGTTTTTATAATGTAATAAACACTATGACAATGAATAATTGAGTGTTTATAAAAGGTGTCACAAGGTCAGGTATGTCTGTAGAGTAAGTTCTCAGAAGTAGGAACAACAGGTCAAAAAGCAAAGGCAAGTATTTAATTCTCCTCTGGGTAATTGGTATTACATTTTATTCCAGGTAACAATTTATGGGAGCTTAATTATATTTTCTAAACTGAAATTCTATGTGTTTCTTAAAAACAAAAACAAAACAAAACCACAGTTACCAAGTTCAGAAAAATGTATTGTTTTCTTTTTACATAAATACAATGGCATAAAAAGTACATTCAGTCATAAAAACCAGTTTTTATTTCCATCACAAAAGGAGAAGAAAATTTGCTCTTTAGTGGACTGTAAAAGCTCACCATTCGTCCTAAGATGTTTCCTTCTGTCTTTTGGCATATTAAATTATATCCTAGCCCCTTCCCCATCCAGCTAGCCAGTGTAATATGCCCACTTAGCAATTTTGGGCACCTAAAAAAAAACCAGAAAACAAAAAAAAATATTTAGTTTGTAGAAATATTTTTTCCATCACTTTTCAGATTTGATAAAAAAAAACTCTTCTGCTTCTGAAATCCGTCAAGATCCTTGTGGCCCCCAGTTCAGTTTTCACCCAGGCAAGCTTTCCATGTGTGAGGCCCCCCGGTTTGGCCCCCACCTTGTGGGGGCATGCCTCCCATGCCGGAGACCCCTGCCCAGTTCCTGCCCTGTGCAGCTCCCTGCCCACCTGTGTGGAATGAAACTATTTCAAAAACTGATGACATATGGCTGTGGAAACTGCTTTGGGCCCCCCTGCTTCTCTCTGTCTCTCTCTCTCTTTGTCTCTCTCTCTCTCTGTGTCAAAAACAATAAAATAAATCTTAAAAAAAATAATCCCACCAAATATTATATATATATTTTTTGTCCAAGTGGATAAATGATCATGAACCCTAAACATGTAACTACAAAAACTATTATAGAGTCATTCTGTGGTAAAACATTGTCAAGAGCATTATGTCATTGTCAAGAGCTCTGACTATTCTCATACCTTCATCTGACTGCATTTGTGAATCATAGGGAAAGCTAAACCCGACAGCTGTAAGAAAAGGAAATGTGAGCAAGATTAGAACAGACACCAGATGACAAGAGAATTAGTTGTTCTGGTCAGATCTGTATGTTTCATATTCTTATTATATTGTTTTCCTTTATGAAATAATTTAGCAAATTATTCATTTTGTTTTTGTTTTCATTTAAGACAAGTGATTTGGAGATGCTTTTATTTTAGATAATCAACTGAAAGCTAGATTTTATATTACCTAAAAGGAAAGAAAAAGGACATCAGACACATCTGGGAGGCTACATTTTATTAAAATTTATCCTCCTTAGACTTAGGTGTGTTGCACATGGTCAGTACCTGCCCCCTTCTTGAGGAAACTGAATTATATTTTTCTCTTACTTGAAAAGAATTCCCATTTCATTTTTAACCCTTCAGAAGCATTAGAAACATCACATGGTCAATCTTTGGAGAACAAAGAAACTTTACTTCCTCAAAATGTCAAAGGACATGGCTCCAATGTTCTAAAATCTTTATATATTATTTAGCACTTTGAATATATCCCTCAAAACTTAGGTGGTATTATTTGCACCTTTTAAGAATCTAGTGAAAATACAGGTGAGAGATATGCAATAGCACCTAAAAAGTAAACATCTAAATAGCATCTTTGATTTGAAATTTAATTCTTTTCCATAGCCTTATTTTTGTAAAAGCAGATATAGGAGGCTACATCATATTTTACTTTATATGTATATCCAATTGGTTCTTATTATTTATGGTAGCTATGCTTTATAAAGTTAATGCAAACACTGAACTAGCAAATATTGATACTGCTAGGAGGAACACAGTGTTAGGGTCCTACAAGGCTTGGCTACAACTCATCAACCAATTAGTAATTTTGTTTTATATGTGTTTTTGCTTAGAGACACCTTATTGAATATATACTGCTGATTTATTGACACTGAATGCACAGCTAATTTAAACCAGAATGAAGCTTATCTAAATATATATTTTCTCTATAAGGCACACTACAACTTTCTTGCACTTAACGTGCACTGGGCAGCATTTCAACATCATGATTGAGGACCATATTAAACAATAAAGTCACCAAGAAAATGCACAAAAATTATAAAAAATGAAATAAACCACGTGAAGGACACTTGTTTACAGTATGAAGTCTGACACAAGGCGAAGCATCACTGTTCCACTGAAGAAAGATTAGCCAACTCTGATTTTTGCTGCTCTGCATATTTATATGAATGACCATGAAATTACTTTTGAGTATTTATATTGGGAATAAAATAAATTTTAGTGAGTGGATAGATTCACAAATATGGAATCCATGAATAATGAGTAGTATGGTTTATTTTATGTGTAAACTTGACTGGATCATAAAATTTCCAGGTACTTAGCTGAATGGTATTTCTGGGTTTATCTGTGAGGGTGTCCTGGATGAAATCAATATTTCAACTGGTAGACTCAGTCCAGTAGTTCGTCTTCCCCGGTATGGGTGGGCATCAGCTAATCCATTGAGGGCTTGATCAGAACAAAAAGGCAGGAGAATTTGCTTGTTTTTGTTCTTCTGTTTTTTTGTTTTTTGTTGTTGTTGTTTTGCCTCATAGCTGAAAAGGGAGATATCTCTCCTGTCCTTGGTACTTTTGGTTCCCAAGCCTACACTCAGACTGAAATCTGTACTGTTATCTCCTCTGGTTCTTAGGCCACTGGACATGGACTGAATTATATCACTAGATTTCCTAGATTTCCAGTTTGCAGACAGCAGACTATAGAAGTCCTTAGCCTCTGTAATTACATAATCTGATTTCTTATAATAAACCTCTCTCTCAGATCTTTATAAAGTCCTATAAGACTTCCACAGTCAAGTTGCTTTACAGATACTTGGTATAAAAATTCACTCACCCTTTAGAAGACTTAAGCCATTGCTCTTATTACCAAGTGAATTTATATGGAGACACTTGCATTTTTCCTTAAAAAAAAAAAAAAGATTTATTTTTATTGTTTTTGACAGAGACAGAGGCAGAGAGAGAGAGACTGAGAGAAGTGGGAGGGCCCAAAGCTGTCTCCACAGCCATATGTCATCAGTTTTTGATATAGTTTCATTCCACTCAGGTGGACCGCACAAGGCAGGGACTAGGCGGGGGTCTCCTGAGTGGGAGGCACAATCCCACAGGGTGGGGGCCGAGCCGGGGCCTCCCACATAAGAAGTTCACTTTTGTTTTCTTAATGAGTCTGGTTAAAAGTTAGTCAGTTTTGTTTATGTTTTAAAGAACCAGCTCTTAGTTTCATTTTCGGTTTTTTTGTAGACTCCATTTCATTTGTTTCTATGCTGTTCTTTAATATTTCTTACCTTTTAGTCACTTTGGGCTTTGCTTGTTGTTCTTTATCTAGTTCCTTACAGTGTAAGTTAGAATATTTACTTGATATTTTTCTTGTTTCCTGAGGTAGACCTGCATTACTATAAACAGTTCAAAACAAGCACCACAAAATCAGTACCAGTTCATATATCACACTTAGAATGGCATTGCTCTTGAGCCAAGATAGAACAATTACAGGCAGAAAAACTTTGGGTCATATTTTTTAATTTAGAGGTAAGTGTCCAAACCAAAATATTCTCAAACTGATTTATTAAGAAATTGAAACAAAACAAAATAAAAAGTCAAAGTCAGATTCACCTCAGGGATTTCATAAAACTCAACAACAATGTATTATAAATGAAAGGGAGAAATAAGAAAATCAAGGCCCTCCCATAAACCAATATAAGAAATCTAAAACAAAACAAAGCATAGCAATTACATGATGGTATTTACCACTTAATGGTAAAAATGTCATAAGCCATCCTTTATGATCTGAAAGTACACAATGACAGTCATTGTGGCTTATATCTAATACGTATGCCAAAAATAATAATTGAGTAGCTAAAAAAAGGAAATGAGTACCGTACAAAAGTTCAGAACTACGCAATGACTGTGGTATAGTTACATAGAACATCAAGTAGACTCTAGATTAACAAGAGTAAGATTGTACAATAAGATTTTTGGATGTGATTTCTATAAATCATTTCTGTTAGAAATGTAACTTGCTAATTTTAAATGTGGCTCAATATAAAAGACACATATAACTGTATCTGACAAGCATGAGTAAAAGCTGCATAAGAAATACATAAAATTTGTATTGAAAACTTTAATGAAGAATTAAATAAAGAGGTATAAATGAAAGCTTATGAATAATAAGGTTCAAAATATTAAGGATACCACTTCTGCCCAAATTAACTTTTAACTTAAGTCCCCAATTGAGCACTGTGTCTTAAGGACCACTTGTTTTAAGTTAGGTGGTTAAAAACAGGAATATGGAAAGCAGAGACCAAGAATAGCAAAGATGATTATGATAGGTTAAAACAAAAGATGAGGCTTTAGTTAAGCTAACCAGACCTGCCTTTTTAAATGGGACAGAGAACAATGGTACTATTTCACTTCAAATAGTATGTGTGGTCAGTACCATTGTTTTCTGTACTGTTTAAAATGGTAAGCCTGGTCAGTCTGGTTTTAATTAATATAAAGATACAGTAATTTAGGAATAATTCAGTTAGTTTTGTAGTGTCCCAGTCACAAAGAGATAAATAGGATAAGGTGGGATAGGCTAAGGCTGACTAGGGTGTAACATAGAATAGGATAATCTCTATTAAAACAGATGAGGATAGGGAAGATGAGTTGCAATCAACATGAATAGACTAGAATTGCATTGGATTTTATAGCAAAGTACCTGTCAATGCATGAAAACATTATTTTAAATAAATATCATTGCTAATGAGGGATGAGGTGAAGCAATGGCAGATTTAAAGGGACTGAAAAAACATATCATTCATATAGAAAAAAAATCAAGTTGACATAAAGACTTTAATCTGAAAAAGCTTTTAAATTTTGATATAAAAATATACTATTTTCATGATCTCAGGATCAGGGTGGACTTCTTTAAAAACAGACAAAGTACCAACCATTAAATATACTTTGTAAAAGTATTTGCGTCAAACTATACACACACACACATTCACACACACAAATAAAACGGCATTCCAGAGACTGGTAGAAATATGCATAAAACAGACAAAAAACTAATGTCCTGAATATAAAATAAACTATGGTAAATCTGGAAGGAAAGAAGGGAGGGAGGGAGGGAGAGAATAAAAATCCAATACAGTGGGAAAAATATATAGCAACAGGTAATTTAAGAAGGAGAGATGTTACTAGTGTTTAAAAAATTTAACCTCAGTAGTAATAAGAGAAATGCAAGTTAAAACTACAATAAAAAATAATTTCATAATCAGAGTGGTAACGTTTATTTGGAAAATACAATATTTTGACAAGAATGCTGAACAAATATGTTTTTTTATTTTTTTTTATTTTTATTGTTTTTGACAGAGAGAGTGAGAGATACAGAGACAGAGAGAAGGGGGAGGGCCCAGAATAGTCTCCACAGTTGCACATAATTGGTTTTTCCACATAGTTGCACTCCACAGGTGGGCGTGGGGTTGCACAGGGCAGGAAGTGGGCCAGGGTCCCACCTCGGTGCGAATTGAACTGGGGGCACTCCCCAGTTCAGCATATGGGTCCGCATGGCTGGGGCCGGGATTCGATCCTCGGTCCCCAGGGCTTCAAAGTGAGCTCTTAACCCACTGAGCCATCATGGCTTCCCCCAAATATGTTTTTTATAACCTGCTGGTAGGAATTTAAGTAGGTACAACCAATTTGAAGGATAATTTGACAACACGTACAAAAATTGAAGATGCACATATCTAAAGACCTGGCAGTCATTTTCTCTAGAACGGTAATCACATAAAAGTACACAGGGAGAGATATATGTAGAAATGTTTGTACTAAAGAAAATTTAGCAACAACTTTACATTTCCATAAAATGAAAAACTATATATATATATATACTTTTATTCAATAGTTGTGCAATGAATGCATGATTTGTATGTTCCAAGGTGTATGATTCTAAAAAACATTGAACAAAAATAGTCAATTTGTAAAACAATGTATATAACCTATCACTTGAATAGACATCAATAAAATTAAAATATATTATATACATTAGGAATAAAACATATATGTATGTTTAAAACATGTATGTTTTAAAATGTAATACTTGCCAAAATATGGGAATAGCAAACTAAACCCAGAGATTACTTATTATAAAAGATTTCAATGGAATTGAAATGTTTGTTTCCTAAATAAGTGATAGACAAGTGTGCTAAGGATTATTCTTTCAAACTTTTTAGGTCTAAAATTTTCACAGAATTTGAACATTTAATATGGTCATTAAATTTTGCTGAACTATGTACATAAAAGACTACTGAGGGAAAATGGAAAAACATGGCAATCTTTTAAATGGGAAAATGTTAATATGAAATGAGCCACAGGGATGGAAAGTATCTTTTGAAAGCTTTATTGGCTTAGTTAACGGGAGCCTAATTAGTGTGCAATCACAATTATAGTAGAAGAATTTGACCTTCACTGAAATCAAGTATCTTTTCATGACTGAAGCTTTTGAATTCTTCAGGTAGACAAAAATCACAAGGTTGAGATAAGGAAATGGAATATGGACTTTCAAGATCAACCTCAGCTACATTTTCTTCAGCATTAAAAAAAAAAAAATCTGTGGTATTCAAACCCAAGTCTTTATGTGATATGCTATACATTTTTATTCTGTTTTCTTAATTATTTGTCACAAAAAGTTCTAAAGGGAAAGTTATTAGTATCTAAAGATTTTATATTTTATTTATTTATTTATTTTTGATGGGAGAGAGAGAGAGAGAGAGAGAGAGAGAGAGATACAGAGACATAGAGAGAACTGAACTGGGGGAGCTCCCCAGTTCAGCATATGGATCCACACGGGCTGGGGCCGGGATTCGATCCCCGGTCCCCAGCGCTGCAAAGTGAGTGCTTAACCCACTGAGCCATCCTGGCTTCCCCAGTTATTAGTATCTATATGTACATGTGTGTACAGCGGCTCTCTGAAAATAATCAAGCCATTGTCAATGTAACGAGAATAGTTACATGACTGGACTCTTTCCAGACAACTCTCATATGTACATGTGTGTGCATATAATATGTATTAAATATTAACTTTTTAGAAATGTATGAAGATGCAACATAAGCCCACAATTATAACAGCAATTAAAATTTTGAGATACAGTCAGAAAAATGAACTCTGCTAATAGAAAAATATAATGGAACAGAATTAAACAGAATGAAACCAGATACTCACTACTTCTCAAAAAAAATTTTATTGTTTTTCTTGTATCTTACAAAATGGGGATATTTTCTGATAGGCATTTAATTCTATCATGCTAAACCTACATGCATTTTCAACAATCCCTATGACTAAATGTAGTTCAAAATTGAGATAAGGCTCAATAAGCTACTTCAGTCGATCATTTCCCAGGAATAATGTTACAGTAATTGACAATACCAGATCTTATAGTCAACAAATACAATATTATCACAATTCCAATAATAAGTCAATGATGAAGATTATATCATTTCTATTTTACAGATAAAAAGGCTGATGTTCAGAAATGGTAGATAAAATTATTTTACAAAAATAGAAAAATCATGGACACAATCAATAGTTTAGTGGTTACCTGAGGATATGAGGGGAGGTGGGCAGGAGAGCTGGAGGAGGGGGGAGTAGGGAGGGAGAGTCAAATACATGGTGATGGAAAATGAGCTGATTCTAGGTGGTGAGCACATAATGCGATGTATAGACAATGTGGTGTGGAATTGTACACCTGGAAACAATGTAATTGATATCAATCAATGTCACCCCAATACATTTAACAATTAAAAAGAACAAATAAATAAAAATAAAAAACTATACTGAATGAATGTTTTTGTATTAAATTTATTGGGGTGACATTAGTAAAATTACATAGGTTCCAGGAGTATGATTCTACAATACATCATCTAAGTGTTGTAACATGAGCTCACTACCCAGAATCAGATTTTTTTTTCCATCACCATATGCTTGAATACCCATCCCCCCACATACACACACACACACCTCCCCCCTTCCCTTATGGTAGTCACCAAACTATTGTCTGTGTCCATGAGTTTTTTGTTTTATTTTTCTGTTTTCATAGTTCATGTATTCTGTTCTTTAGATCCCACATATAAGTGAGATCATATGGTATTTCTCTTTCTCAATCTGACTTATTTAGCATATTTTGCACAATATCTTCTAGTTCCATCCATATTGTTGTAAAAAGTATAATTTTATTCTTCTTTATGGTCTCATAATACTCTATGGTGTAAATGTACCACAGCTTCTTTATACAATTATTTGTCAAATAAAGTTTTTTTAAACAATAAAGTATGAGAGCCAAAGCTCAATGCCAGTTGTATCTGATTTCATACATGATAGGTTGTGTTTCCATGCTAAATGGAGTTATTGTAGTTGTCACAGGACATCTTATAATGGGAGCTATATTACCAGATACAGTGTGAAGAGACCCAAAACCCAGTCTATAGTCACTCAGGAGGCACTGCTAATTTTTCTATTATTTGCAACATTACTATGAGTTAGATATGGTACTTATAAGAGATGCATGATATATAACTGGGTGGAACCTCAAAGTAAGATTTTAACTTATACTAAATCAATACTAATTTAGTTTTGAGATTTGTTTGCCATCAATTAATGACAAAAATCTAAAAGAAGAAAAGAAAAAGGAAAGAAAAAAGACTGTGAAAGGAAAGGAAGGCAGGAAACCTTCTGGACAAGAAGGACTTTCTTCTGTCGTCCAACCTGAATAAGGTCCTGGAAAGACTCCCAGAAGAGTCACAAAGAGAAAATAAATACCATTTTTGCATATCTAAGCCAAATTTTAAAATCATCTGATACACTAGATAGATGAGAATTCATATGTATTAACATTTATAAATCTGTTACATAATACTTAAGTCATCCTAGAATTTTTAGGCACATTATTTCTAACAGATATACCGGTAAGCCCAGTATGGGAAGAATATGGTGTCATTTACTTCTGGTAAAAAAGCTTCTGTTAAGGAAGCTGATGGTTCACATTGCTTAGTCTCATTAGCTTCATGGTGTTCCCACGGCCAAAGGTCTAATTGGGACATTTGTTTCATCACTACCATCATCATCCTTAGTGCTGTCACCATTGCCTATATGATAAAGTTTTTTTTTTTTTTTAAGAATTATTGTATGGTTTCAACAGAGAGACAGGCAGAGACAGAGGGAGACAGAGAAAAGGAGGAGGATCCAGAGCAGTCTCCATAGGTTTTTGACATGGTTTCATTACACACAGGTGGTTGGGAAGCCGCACAGGGCGAGAACTGGCTAGGGGCCAAACCAGTGGCCTCCCACATGGGAAACACACCTCAGTTCAGCGTATGGGTCTTCATGGGAAGGGCTAGAATTTGATCCTCGGGCCCCAGGGCTGCAAGGTGAGTGCTTAACCCATTGGGCCATCCTGGCATCCCCTTGATAAAGTTTATTTATAGTTCAGAAACTACTTACACATGTTTATTTACCCCTATGGGTTGGTATGTGTGTATACAGGTGGATGAAAAGTGTATAGCTTTTTGAAGGAGACATTTGATCTGAGCTAGATCAATTTTATTTTTATTGCAATAAAAATAACAGAGTTTTAAGTAGGGGAGCAATAATTAGTTAAAGCTTTAGAATTATCTACTTGGTCTTGTGGAGACTGTATTACAGAGCAAGAAAAGAAGAAAAAAGACCAGTTCAGAGGCACTTAGAGAGTTTTAGTTTAGAGATCACCATACTTTGTTCTTGGATGACAGATAATAAACAGTGATAGGTGAGATTCATTAGCATGTAAAATGCTATCTAGAACCATGAGATTTAAGTGGATGCATCTAAAGAGAGAATAAAGATGGAAAAGAAGAGGAGTAGAGAAGGAGTCTGGGGGCACTGCAACGTTTAGAGAACTACTGATAAGCAAATGGTGATGGAGACTGATTATGATCTAGTAGCACACTAAGGTGGTGCCACACTGTCCTAGAGAAATAAAAGGTAGCTGTGGCCAGCAAATGATGAACAGTTGAGTCTGGCAAGATAGAGGTCACTGGCACTGCTTGCTAGAACAAATTATTGAGTAGAAGAAGTGAAGTCAGGAAGTGGAGTTAGTGATATGACTGGTGGCAGGCCTGTCATCTCCCCTTTTGAGGGTTCTGTTTCTGATCTCCAATATTTTGCACACCCTCTAAGGTTCTATAACTCCTTCTTCTGGAAAGAAGCTTTATGGATTGAGTTCAGAATATTTGCAACTAGATGCCACCATAGGTACTACACAATTCTATTTAATGTTCCTTTTGACTGTGATTGCCCGGGTTTTATCTCTTTAGAACTTTAAAGATTTATTTTTTATTATTGTTTTTGACAGAGAGAGACAAAGGAGACAGAGAGAAGGGGGAGGGCCCAGAGCAGTCTCTGTAGTTGTACATCATTAGTTTTCAATATAAATTCACTCCCTTGGTGGGCATGGGGCTGTGCAGGGCAGGAGCCAGGCCAGAGACCTTTCACATGGGAGGCATGCCTCTCCACCCTGAGCTGGAGGCCTCCTACATGGGACTCATGCCCAGCAGGAGCTGAACCAGGGGTCTCCCACATGGGAAGCTCTCCCAGTCAGCACATGGGTCTGCACGGGCCAGAGCTGGGATACTATTCTCGGACCCTGGGGCTGCAAAATTAGCACTCAACCTGCTGAGCCATCCAGGCTTCCTCTCTTTAGAACTTTAATTTGCAATCATGGGTTATATAAAATCCTTACTTCAAGTTCTGCAGTAAAAGGAGTAGGGAGAGGGAATCAAACATACTGTGATGGAAAGTGAGCTGATTCTGGGTGGTGAGCACATAACGCAATGTATAGACAACTTAATATAGAATTGTACACCTGGAAACAATGTAATTGATATCAATTAATGTCACCCCAATAAA